>RCUC01001352.1:0-59648 GCA_003697995.1 Taxidea taxus jeffersonii | reverse complement strand
TCAGAGCATTGTGGTCTGAAAATATGCAGGGAATGATCCCAATCTTTTGATACCTGTTGAGACCTGATTTATGACCCAGGATGTGATCTATTCTGGAGAATGTTCCATGGGCACTAGAGAAGAATGTGTATTTTGTTGCTTTGGGATGGAATGTTCTGAATATATCTGTGATGTCTATCTGGTCCAGTGTGTCATTTAAGACCTTTATTTCCTTGTTGATCTTTCACTTGGATGATCTGTCCATTTCAGTGAGGGGAGTGTTAAAGTCCCCTACTATTATTGTATTATTGTCAATGTGTTTCTTTGATTTTGTTATTAATTGGTTTATATAATTGGCTGCTCCCATGTTAGGGTCATAGACATTTAAAATTGTTAGATCTTCTTGTTGGACAGACCCTTTGAATATGATGTAGTGTCCTTCCTCATTTCTTTTTTATAGTCTTTGGCTTAAAATCTAATTGATCTAATATAAGGATTGCCACCCCAGCTTTCTTCTGATGTCCATTAGCATGGTAAATTGTTTTCCACCCCCTCACTTTCAATCTGGAGGTGTCTTCGGGTCTAAAATGAGTTTCTTGTAGGCAGCATATTGATGAGTTTTGTTTTTTTATCCATTCTGAAACCCTGTGTCTTCTGATTGGGGCATTTAGCCCATTTACGTTCAGGGTAGCTATTGAGAGATATGAATTTAGTGCCATTGCATTGCCTGTAAGGTGATTGTTACTGTATATTGTCTCTGTTCCTTTCTGATCTAATACTTTTAGGGTCTCTCTTTGCTTAGAGGACCCCTTTCTATATTTCCTGTAAAGCTGGTTTGCAAATTCTTTCAGTTTTTGTTTGTCCTGGAAGCTTTTTATCTCTCCTTCTATTTTCAATGATATCCTAGCTGGATATAGTATTCTTGGCTTCATGTTTTTCTCATTTAGTGCTCTGAATATATCATGCCAGTTCTTTCTGGCCTGCCAGGTCTCTGTGGATAAGTCTGCTGCCAATCTAATATTTTTACCATTGTATGTTACAGACTTCTTGTCCCGTGCTGCTTTCAGGATTTTCTCTTTGTTGCTAAAACTTGTGAATTTTACTATTAGATGACAGGGTGTGGGCCTATTCCTATTGATTTTGAGGGGGATTCTCTGCACCTCCTGGATTTTGATGTTTGTTGCTTTTGCTATATTAGGGAAATTCTCTATGATAATTCCCTCCAATATACCTTCTGCTCCCCTCTCTCTTTCTTCTTTTTCTCGAATCCCAATTATTCTAATGTTGTTTCATCTTATGTTATCATTTATCTCTCGAATTCTCCCCTCGTGGTCCAGTAGTTGTTTGTCTCTCTTTTGCTCAGCTTCTTTATTCTCTGTCATTTGGTCTTCTATATCACTAATTCTTTCTTCTGCCTCATTTATCCTAGCAGTAAGAGCCTCCATTTTTGATTGCACCTCATTAATAGCTTTTTTGATTTCAACTTGGTTAGGTTTTAGTTCTTTTATTTCTCCAGAAAGGGCTTTTATTTCTCTGGATATGGTTTCTCTAATATCTTCCATGCCTTTTTCGAGCCCGGCTAGAACCTTGAGAATTGTCGTCCTGAATTCCAGATCTGACATATTACCAATGTCTGTATTGATTAAGTTCCTAGCCTTTGGTACTGCCTCCTGTTCTTTTTTTTGTGGTGAATTTTTCTGCCTTGTCATTTTGTCAGGATAAGAATATATGAAGGAGCAAATGAAATACTAAAAGGGTAGCAAAGACCCCAGGAAAATGTGCTTTAACCAAATCAGAAGAGTCCCCAAATCGTGGGGGGGGGGGGAGAAAGGGGTTAAAAAGAAGTTCAGAAAAGGGAAAAAAATTTTTAAAAAGAGAGCACAAGTAAAGAAAAATATATAAAAAAAGAAATATATATATATTAGACTGGTGTCTAGAACAGGGTCACCCACTTAATTTTGGGAGTATTTTGGTCTCTTAGAAGAAACTACCTCCCAAAATTTTAAAGAAACAAAACATATATAAAGGTAAACACAATGAAGGGATGAAATATGAGTATAAAGATGAAAAAAAATTTTTTTAATTTCTAACAAAGGAGTTGATAAGGTAAGTTGGTAGGGATAATAAAAAAAAAAGTGGAGAGAAGTTGCTTGGGCTGGAGACTAGATCAAGCCTGGTGCTAGATTTAGGGTGTATTTTGATCTATTAGAAGAATTTGTACCCCAAATTTTTTAGGAGAAAAAAAACCCCTATGTGTATACAAAGAATAAAGTTAGATACAATGAAGGATAAAATATGACTATAATAATAAAGGTTCAAAAAAGATTTTTTTACGAAAGTTATTAAGATAAACTAGTTAAAAAATGTTAAAAGAGGAAATGGTGAAAGTTAAAAAAAATTAGCAGAAAAGAAAAGAAATTAATTAACTTTGCAAGACTAAAGATTCATGGGGAGAAAGCCATGAATTCCATGCTTTGCTTTCTCCTTCTCTGGTATTCCGCTCTTCCCCTTGGTAAGTGAACTTGGTCTTGGCTGGATTTCTTATTGATCTTCTGGAGGAGAGGCCTGTTGTAGTGATTTTCAAGTGTCTCTGCCCCAGGCAGAATTGCACCGCCCTTACCAGGGGCCGGGCTAAGTAATCCTCTCGGGTTCGCTTTTGGGAGCTTTTTTTCCCTGAATGCTTTCCGTAGAGTTCTGGAAGACGGGAATGAAAATCGTGGCCTCCCAATCTCTGGCCCGGAGGAGCCGAGAGCTAGGAGCCCCACTCCTCGGTGCACCTTCAGAGAAAAGCACTTAATCACTCCCGTCTCTCCGGGCCTCCAGCCGCGCTTGGAGAAAATCACGCGCAATCACTCCTGTCTCACTGGCCTCTGGCTGCGCTCCGAGGTCACCCAGCCTGTGACCAAGCATCTCTGTCTCTGGCACAGAGCCCCACCTGGAGTCTCCGAACCCCGCAGATCCCTGGGTTCTCCCAGGTTGGAGTCTCCCCGGATCTTGTGGTGACCCCACACACAGAACACCGACACATGTCACGGATTACGGTTCAAGGTAACCCCGACTTGAGAGCTCACTCCTCGGCTCTGTCTGCGCAGCCAGCTTCCCCGCTCTAATACCTGTGAGCTCTGCGACACTCAGACACCCCCGTTCCTTTTGTGACCCCGCGGGACCTGAGGCCACGCTGTACCCGTGAGGTCTTCACCCCAGTTTAGCCTCTGGAGCAATGTCCCTCCATGGAGCAGACTTTTAAAAGTCCTGATTTTTTGCTCCATTGCTCTGCCGCTTGCTGGGAGCCAGCTCCTCCCCCTGTGGTCTATCTTCCCGTCGGGTTGGATTCACTTCTCCACTGGTCCTATCTTTCAGAAAGTGGTCAATTTTCTGTTTCTAGAATTGTTGCTCTTCTCTTCGATCTCCTTTTGGATTCGTAGGTGTTCGGAATGGTTTGATAAGCTATCTAACCGATCTCCTGCTGCCTGATGTCGTCTCAGCCTGCTACTTCTCCGCCATCTTGACTCCTCCTCTGCTATTTAATTTTCACAAGTTTTTGGATTTTCCAGTTTTACTTCTATTATTGCTTTTAACTTTATTCTACTACAGTCAAAGAAGACACTTTGCATAATATCTATCTTTTAGAATCTAATGAGACTTATTTTATAACCCAATAGATATATGCAGCTTGGAAACTACTGCCCTAAAATGGTTTATTAAAGAAATTCTTGGAAGGCCATAGAATGGTCTGGAATAGTCATCATCCTCACTTGTCTCCATGGCATTCCATGGTGCTGACCCCGTTCTTTCTTCTAATGTTCTCCTTGCTGTTGCTGACAGTACATATTTCCTAGGGTAGCAAGGGAGAAATGCCATTTTGACAAAAACTCTGCCTTTAACCTTCAATGAGTGAGATGTAATATATATTCCATTAGGAACCCAGTGTTGATACTATTCTTGTCCAGTTATAGATATTGGTGGGAAAAAGCAGAGAGGGGATTTCAAGGCTTTTGCCAATTCTTCCATATTGTTGAAGAGTAATTTAGTAGACATTTTGTTTAGCAGAGTATATTTATAAGTCCTTAAATATGTAAATACAGGCCCAAAGCCAAGGAAAAGGTGAACAAAATTCATCTGAATAATAAAGTGAAGGGAATTACATTTAGCAGAGAAGGAGGACGGAAAGGAAACTCAAGAAAGAAAGAAACACAGAGAGGCTGGCAGGAACTTGAAGGAGAGGGAGGGAAGCCAAAATAACTCAAGACTCGACACTATGTAAATAATGGTTAGTGAGAATCTTCCTGTCGACTATTGGCTTGTCTTAGGTGCTTATGTGGGTCTGGGGGCAGGATGAGGCCAGCCATAGATCTAGTTTCTGAGGGCTGAAGAAAGATCAACATACCAGTGAAAGCTTCAGATGGCAAACTTATTCAACTGGAAATCTATCAGAAAGCAGTCAGAACTCTTTGGCAAGATTCACATTGTCCACACAGCCTCAATCAAATTCCTTAAACAAAACAACAGTAAGAAGGAAATCTTATTCTAGGAACAACCACAGATAGTGTTACCCTGAACCTCAACAGAAATTTTCATCTAAACCTGTTCAAAGCAATAGAACTTTCTGCAATGATGGGAATATTCTCTATCTGCATTTTTCAGTACGGTGGGTTTTTGTCACATGTAACCAATCATTGATCACTTAAAATGTGGCTAATGTGACTGAGAAAAGAAGCTTTACTTTTTCATTAAGGTTTTTTAAAAAAAAATATTTTATTTATTTACTTGAGATAGAGTGAGAGAGATAGCATGAGTGGGGGTGGGAGGAGAGGCAGAAGGAGAAGGAGAAGCAGGCTTCCCCATGAGCAAGAAGCCCCACACAGGGCTTGATCCCAGGACCCTGGGATCATGACTCAAGCTGAAGGCAGATGCTTAACTGACTGAGCCACCCAGGTTCCCCTAATTAAATTAAGTTTCAATAGCACAAATGGCTAATAGCTCTGCCAACTTTTTCTGTGAAGGGCTTTGTGGGCCTCCTATAATCTCTGTTGCATTTTCTTTGTTTTTCTGTTTGTTTTGTTTTCATAGCTCTTTAAAAATATAAATCATTTGCAGCTGGAGGGCCATACCAAAACAGGCCATGGCCCAGATTTGGCTTGTGGGTCATAGTGCGCTGACCCCTGTCCTAATCTTTCAATGCTTTTGAAAATGTTTATGTGTTTAATATTACTAAGAGTACTTGTTACTTTCACTCTAGTTTTAGATGTGTAAGTGGTTTTCCTAATTGATGTAATAGAGGGTTCTCTGCAAAGCATGTTCCATGGTACCCCTGGTCATTTTAGGCACTCTTCTTGAAGAAGTAGCTCTGTGAGTAGATTGGGAAACACTGCATACTGATCCCCAATTTTTAAAGATTGATAATGCATATTAGAATACTGAAGACTCTGGTGAGCTGATGCAAAATATTGGTTTTATACTGATTAGGTTTCTCTATACTTTCTTGACCACCATCCAAGCAGTGTGCAGCATATGTGTGTGTGCAAGGGGATGACTGTGTATATCGCACACAGTGTGCAACAGCTGCATGGCGTGTATTGTAGATGTGTGAAAGCAGGCTGTGAGTGCAGCATGTGCACCTATCAGTATCCTGTAGAATAAGTGTCCCACAGAACCCACTCTGAGAAACACTGGCTGACATGCCTGACGATAAAAATCTTTCTCTCAGGGACTCAGAGCAGAGGCACAGGTAGTGATTAAGTGGTATTCAGAAGGAGTGGGAGGATTTATTCCTGTCGAACTCGTTCAGGGAAGCCATCATTAAGACTTTTCCAGAAGGGCCGGTGAGGTCAGCTCATGCCAGCATGTTCACAGGTTCAAGGCATGAGTAGAAGAAATGGCCCTATAAGGAAGCCCTAGGTCCAGCAGAGTCCGCTCTGGTCCCTACAACAGGGCAGAGCCAAGAGGCTGTGGAGCCAGAGCGAGGAGCCTGTGAAGGTGGCTCTATAGGACCTCAGGAACCCTTGCAAGACCAATTAAAAGTCACAACACCCCTGTGAGGAAAGGAGAGCGTTCCTGGCCCACTGTAATTGAGGAAATGGAGGTCGGCTGGCTTGAATTCCGTGGAGACCGAAGCGCAGATTTTGAAGATCACACTCAGGAAACTAGCTGCTTAATAAGGAGGAAATACTGCCCCGAGGACCGGAAAATTGAGTGGCCCCATTGCTCTGCTAAACTTCGGAGAAGCAAAACTCAGTACAGAAAGGGCACTCAGTTCAGGGGCCTTCAGGGAACCCCGATAGCTTCTTGGAGAGAATAAAACCCCTAGACCTTCTCTGGATAACACTGTGTTTGTTTTCCGAGATGCTGAGGAGTCAGGACTGAAGTGTAGCCAACCTAGAAAATGCCGGGGTCTGTCTGGTGGCAGGCATGGGCCCAGGGCATGCGCTGCAAAGCTCCTCGTCCCTATAGAGCATCTGGGAGCTGCGGCGCTGCTTTCTGAGGCTGTGACTTCCCATATTCACCTTCTGTTAAAGCCATTTTCAGGTCAGCTTCTTACCCGGGGACGCTGGTGTTTGAGCTCCGCAGATGTTTGCAGCCACGTTGTCTCTATAGTGGTGCAGTTTTATGTTCCATTATTTCTGTTCTTCGTAGCTTTTAATAGCATTTGAGGCCAATGGAGGGTGAGTGAACAACTTTCCCTTCCCCACCCAGGACAGATGGCTGTGACTGAACTCTGCACACGCCTCTGCTCTGCGGCTGTTCCTGCTGCTGCTGAGCTGCGCATGCGCCCCGTGCCCCAGCTGGCCCCGTGGCTGAGTGCATGCGCCTCACCTGCCCGGCCGGTGGTGGGGTTGGGTCCGGGGCGGTGGGGACACGCCGGCTTAGCGGGCAGGAGTTGGGTGTGTGATACCAGCACACGTTCCTTCTCCGCACGGGCAGCTGCTTGACCTTTCCCGGGACTACTACTACGTTTTTGATTTGCAAAGGGACACACCTCTGGTGATGAAATTTCATGTTTCTTGCCTTGGACACTTATCCAAAGGCCTCACAGTTGGACCACCTGAGTTCCCGAGCCTGCGGGCCGGGGCAGAAGAGAACGCTGGCAGGCAGGTGTCAGAGCGCGCTCGCCGTTCGTAGCCGGGAGTAGCAATGATGGCTGCGCCACCCGCACGGTAGTCGGGGGCCCAGGCTGCAAGTGGGGGGGCAGCCAGCGCCGCCTGGGCTGGAGCTGAACAAAGAACACAGGACCGCGTGGTGCCGCCTGCCTCACAATCCCGCTTCGCCGCCCAGACAATCTTCTTGCTGTTGCTCACTTTTATGACTATGACGTCATCGAGGGCTGCCGACAACAGAGCTGTTATATCACCAATGAAAGGGCCTTAAAACTAAGTGAGGGACCCCATTATGCCAAGAATGGGGCTTGTCATAAAAATCATAAGTCATTGATGTCTTTGAGCTTCTGAGTCGAGCCTCGAGGGAAAAGAACTGTGAAATTTGGGTTCAATTCTATTGTTTTGATCTGGACTTCTTTATGAGGAGAAAGAATTCCGTTGGCCATATGTGACCTTGTATTTCGAGGAAATCCAATCATTCAAACTAGATAATTTAGCCTCTTGTCTGACAATTTCTCCTTTTCTCTTCAACACCAGGGGAATGGACTGGGGCCCCGTCTGGCTACTTTTTACTAGAGTTTAGAAAATTGGAATAGCATTATTTCTCTAGTTAGAGGCCCAAAATCATTGCAGACTTCCTCAATTGAAATAGGTCCCTGCCCTTAATATGCTGTGGGAGTGAAGGACTTTTCTCAGCCCTCAAACTGAGCTACCAGAGGGAACAGCCCGGTCACAGGCCAAGCCGTGACAGTGGTATTAGTGCTCTCTTCTTTGTCCGGCTTTCCAGTCTGTTCACCTGACAGATACTCGCTGAGCCTCAACTACATGTCAGTACCAGTGAGACTGGGTACTGAAAATAAAATGAAGTACTAGACGGCCGTGTCATTCCTGCCCTTATGGAGCTTTGAGTTGTTGATAGGAAATCTGCTTTCCTTTTGTTTCTTTACCTCCAAATTAAATCACTTCATGATTTAATGAATGCCCAAATCACTTCATGATTTTATGAATGTCACAATGCCCAGCCATTTAGTGGCAGAAAATACTATCCTGAAAAGTGATACTAACAGAAGCTGGCCTTGAATTAAAACAAACAAAACAAACAAACAAAAACAATGCTCATGCAATTCTACATAGTATTTTAGGTAAATACACAAACATGCAAAATACTACTCTCTGTGTAATATATGGGGAGCTCTTCTGGACACCCCGGTTGCTGATAATGCTCTGCTCTGTGTGTGTGGAGGAAATGAAATCTGAAACCTGGGAGGGAGACAGGAGATTTCAGCGAGTTTTTATGTAATTTTTTTTTGAGGTTATAACTGACTTTAATTAAGCATTTACTATGTGCCAGTCACTATCCTCAATGCTTTATGCACATTGCCTTATTTATTTATTTTTTTTATTTAAGCTTTTTTTATTTAAACATATAATGTAACCCCCCACCCTCTCCCAACCCCTCTCCCCCCCACCCCCCTCAGTTTGTTTTATGACATTAAGAGTCTCTTTTGGTTTGTCTCCCTCCCAATCCCATCTTGTTTAATTTTTTCTTAACTGGGTACTGGGTACACAGGTGTTTGTAGTATATAATACATATACATACTGTGTATATAATACATATACACATATATACAGTACATATAGTAAAATGTATTATTAGTACATTCACAGTTAGGGGAGCCTTGATGGCTCAGTTGGTTAAACATCTGCCTTCAGCTCAGGTTATAATCACAGGGTCTTAAGATTGAGTCCTGCATCGGGCTCCCTACTCAATGGGGAGTCTACTTCTTCCTCTCTCTCTGCCCCTCCCCCCTGCTAGTGCTCTCTCTCTCTCTCTGTGTGTCTCTCTCAAATAAATAAATAAATAAATACATAAATAAATAAAAATCTTAAGAAAAATACTTACAATTAAAAAGCTACGGTTGATGGGCGCCGGGTGGCTCAGTGTCTGCCTTCGGCTCAGGTCATGTTCCTGGAGTTCCAGGCTCCCTGCTTGGTGGGGAGTCTGCTTCTCCCTTTCCCCCTGCCCATGTTCTCTTGTTCACTCACTCTCTCAAATAAATAAAATCTTAAAAAAAGAAAAAAAGCTATGGCTGAACAATTGTGTCCCAGAAAACTAAGTATAGCACTGAGTCCTGACAGGACCTGCCTGTGTCTGCTCCTCACCATACCCGCACGCCCAGACACATGTCTCTGTGGCACACCTGTCCATTTCTTCAACATCTCAGTGTTTCCTGTTAGTCCCTGCTCCCTCCCTTCCCTGGGTCTGCATGTCTACATAGGACCCTTAGTTCAAAATCCCCCTGGCAAGAGAGAGAAACTTTAGGGGAAGCAGCAGTGAGTAAAACTAACCCATTATTTTTGCTCACTTACCACATTTAAGGGAGTGGGAGCAGAAGGATGGTAAGGAACATGATAGCCTCCTTATAAAGAACCCAATTCAAAGTACATAGAAGGGTATAGAAGCTGAGCTACAACAGAGAACTGACACTATCTGAAGGCCAGAGTGAACTTTATGTAACTCTTTGGGATTTCTCAACTGAAGATTCCCATGAAATTTTATGTTGGATTACCCCGAGGGGGAAATTAAGTTGTTTTAATTACTGCTGCCACTTGGTGTTTTATGAATTTTAATTAGTTTTAGTATTTGTACTTCGCTCTGAGTCAGTTCCACCAAAGGCAAAATTTTGAAAATAATAATGATAAAGACATATCAATTTTTCTAGTAAATGTTTATTATAGGTTCATCACAGCAGCGGAGAAATCTGATAGGGCCAACCATAATACACAAAGTTCTGTCTGTTTTATGACTGTGTGAATTCAGAAAGTCTGAGCTGTGCAGGACAAACACCACGTTTGTCCAGGCTTTAGACCTATCTTGACTTTTAGGGACTTTCACACAGCCTTTCACTCTAGAACACCATGCATCCAACCTTGGTATTTTGAAGGTTGATCTGAAATGCCAGAGTAGGGTGTGCAAAATATTAGCTGGTGGGTAAGGAATGGAGGACTGAGGAGGGAGGCATGGAAATGAAAAAACAAATAAGAAATTTCCTAAGTTAATTTCATTTGGGGGGCTGGGGCTCATCTTGGAGATGATACACTTGCCCAAGTATAGGCATTGCTTAAAAGACTTCAAAGCATACGTTGCCACTGACCAGCACGTGATTTAGCCCTTCTGTGTTCCTAGCCCAGACGATTTCTGCCCCCTGATGCTAAGGCAACAACATAACGTGTTTGTGTATGTGAGGAAGCAGGAGCACGTGGTCACAGGGTTACTTACAGTGACAGTGGGAAAGAATACTTAAAGTCCAGACTATTCCAGAAATCTAGTCACCATAATTATACTTTGAACAGATTGATTATCCAAATCTGAGAAAAAAGGTATGGCATTAGAAGATCTTTCATATTCAAGATTTGAAAAATTAGTGGGAGGTGTTCACAAATGCTTATTACTTAGTCTGACAGTGACTGTGACACCCCAGCAGCTATGTAGGCCCCAGATTGGGGGATGGTTTAGCTGAGGATGATAGGAACAAATGCTCAGCAAGCTGACAGTGCCCCAGCACTTCACAGTGACTCTGGAGGGAGATGCTGCCGCTGTTATTGTTTGAGAGATGAGGAAGGCCTAGTAAAGACTGCATGTTAGTAAGAAGTATAGTTGGTATTTAAACTCAGAAAATAAGACTTAAAAATTCAGGTGCACCTGGGTGGCTCAGTCAGTTGAGCGTCTGCCTTTGGCTCAGGTCATGATCCCAGAGTCCTGAGTCCGAGCCCTGCCTTGGGCTCCCTGCCCAGCTGGGAGTTTGCTTCTCCCTCCTACTCTCCTGCTGTGCTGTGTGTGTGTGTGTGTGTTAAATAAGTAAATAAAATCTTTGAAAAAAGAGACTTAAAAGTCCATTCTTTTCTATTGTTATGGTAATAGTTTTTTTTTTTCTCACATGAAACTTTCTTTTTGCTATTTCTCCTTTCCTCTCACCCTCATCGCTGTTTGCTCTCTTGTTCTCTTTTTTCTTCCAGAATCTCCTCTGTTTCCTCTCCCTACCTTGGCTTGTCTTTATTTTCCATTTCCTCTATTAATTCTTTTTTCCCTGGAATTTGTTTCTCCTTCAGTCTCTGTTTATGTTTCTTTCTCCTTTCATTGTCTTTGCCACTCCATATTCATGGGGATGCCTTTTGCTTCTGTAGTCCCTAATATTTCTCTTCTGTAAAATAAGGGGGAGGGGCATGGTACATAGTCAATAAGGTTTTTTATTGACATAGCATTATTAATATGGTATACACACAAAATACTACACTATATAGATTTAGTATTCTTTGATTTAACTTAAAATGAGGCACTATAAATGTCTTCTACTGTTAAAAATTAATGCAACTAAGGATTACTAATGATACTTTACAGTTATATCACCCTCCTATTTTTCCTGTTTTCCTTTATAAATAAAGGAAAGAGAAGAAAAGAATTCTCATCCATAAACTAGAATTGATTTGGAAATCTAAGTATAGGTTTTATTTGATGAAAGAGGATTTCTCCCTGTGAGATCGTGATGGGATACATGCCTTTTACAAGAGTGAAGAACCACTTCTGCCCAGGAGGAAAAAAGCATAAATGTGGTCAGAAGAGCCATATGACCAGGTAACCTCGAAAAGCTCCCTTAAATATGAGGTTCTATGAATCTAGCCAAAACAACCTAGTAATGTAGGAAGAGTAGCATTTAGTTAGCCTTTCCCAGAACTGATTCCCAAATAGACTGGTTCTAAATAAACCCACCTACGTAAGTCCTGAAAGACAACTGGAAAGACTGTCATTCTTATCTATTGCCTTGGATTTGAATTCATTTCCATAAGCGTTCACAAGTGCCGACCACAGGGAGGAAGTGGGTTGAGCACTGTGGCTACTAGGAAAGTGAGGCCAGATCCCTGGCACGGAAGAGCCCACAGTCAGGGCAGAGACAGATCCCTGAGGTCCCCTCAGGAAGAGACAGCAAGGCTATGTTGCCTGCTGAGCTGTCTACCCTGCAATTACAGGGGCATGAGAAGCCTGCGCTTTGACAACCGCAAGAAAGCCATCACTGTGAGTCATCTGCAAATATATCCAACTTTATGTCAGCATCTTGCTTCAGCAGGTGGATCATTTATATTTTCCCTGGAAGCCATCTGCTGGCCTGAATGTTTGGTTGATTTGTTTTCCTGTTGAGGGAAGAAGGTGGCTTTCCCAGAAGTTACCAGAATATGCCTGGACTTTGGCAGAGGCCCAGGAACAAGGAGAAGGATAAGGAGCTTTTGAAATCTCTCTTCTACTGGAGGCAAATTTTCTTGAGCAGTTAAAAGCCTGCTCATCTTCCAAACATTCCAACCCTGAGAGAAATGGGCAGCTCACAGTGAGATCACCACATGGACGTCTTTGTTGGCTGTCATCATGTTCTTTATTGGCTGGGCAAGCACGAGGGCCGCCCATCTTGCCCTGCCTAGTGCTCTGGCCCACGAGGGCCTTGAGGCAGTAGCTCCCAGCTTCTGTCATAGTTTGTGTCCCTAGATTCCTTCCCTGGTGTCTCCAACCCTACCCTCTTCAGTTCTGCTGCTGGCTGGCTGTGAAAACTCAGAACATAGCTAAGAGAGGTGGATTCACAACACATCTAACCTTTTCTGAACATGATTAATCCCTCTCCCATTTAATGTTTAATTGGAAAACATGTCAATGGTTATGTAAAGGGAAGAGTAGAAACCATTGACTATTGCCATGCATGTCTCAGTCTGGGAACGAGAGATTCTGGTACTACAAATCAAAGGAAATACATATTTGAAAATGTGAATACAAGGGTGGGGAGACTTAAGGGCAGGTGTCCCTTATCCAATTGAACACAAGTGTTCCAGTGCTATGTCAAAATGGGATTTCTCATGTATTCATTTCCCCATAGAGTTGGAGTCATATTTTCCTGGAAAGTTCTACAGAATCTGGGCGTCATGAAATAATAATTAATATTCTTACAGTGGGCTTTAAAATCATAAATATAAAGGAAAGCGAATTTTCTGGTTAATGATTACAACGACAAGATTAGCAATGATGCTATATTATTTTCACAGATGGAAAAATACATATTGCAAGGGAAAAAAGGAACTGTCTTGGCAGAGTGATTACCTACCTCAGCTAACATCTCACTCCCAGGTTGTGATTGCAATGCTTGGCAAATTCAAACTTTTGTGATCTGGAGCCTGTTTTCACTGTGGCAAGAGGACAAAATAGCTGGCCTTAAATCAAGCCTAACCTCCGCTGCCTTCTGGAGGTCCCTAAGATGTTTGTAAACAGCCACATTATCTGTCCTACACTCTTTCTTCTCCAGGCACAACTTCCTGAAGAGCTCACGCAGCTTGGCCTTTCCTGGAACGTCATTACTCTTAGTTGGCAACCTGCAGTGCTAGCTGCCAGCAAAAACCAAAATTCACGAAGTCTTAGGGACTTGAATGAGCAGCAGTTTGTGGAGTAAGGGAACAGACGATGGGGTAGAAGGAAAGGAGCTCCCCACTGAGCAGCTGCAGAAGACATGGCGGGCCCCTCCCTAGTGAGTAGAGAGTTGCGTTTTCTCTGGCCAGCAGTGGGAAGAATGACAATCCCTCTCGGTTGGCCTCAAATTATAACCAGTCTTTTCTGCCTTTTGCTTCAGTGAAAGTGGTTCCCAGGTTGTAAACCTCTGACTTGGGCCTAGTTTTCTGAGAAAGGCCCACTTTCAAGTGTCTGCCCAGTTCTTGGCACCGTTCTAAGAGCCAACTTTTCATTGCTGATCATTCTTTTGTCTTCTGTGCTTGCCGGTTACGCTGTCAGCAGCAGATATGTACAGAAAAGGGATCACCAAGTGTGGGTTTATCCAACAGTGAGGAGTAAATCTGTGGTCTGCCTGTGAAGTTGGGGGACAAACACTGGTCATGTGTGTGAGATGGGCCTTTGCTCCCCAGGATCTTGTCCCTGCTTCTTAACCCTTACTGGGACTGGCCATTAAATAAACACATGAAAGCCCTCCATTATCGGACTAAATGTCAGCTCATAAATATCGAACTAGGCTGGACTCTTTCTGTGACTCTAGGTATGAATGCTCCCATTACTCACCAGATATGGCTGCTGCAATTTAGGAAAAAGACTTCTCTTTTCCAGAACTGGAAAAGTCATAACTCATGTCCAAAGGCCTCTGATGGCCTGAAAAACTGGGATCCAAGCCCCAAAGCCCCTACATGGATCTGAATGCAGATACTCACAAGTGTGAAGGTGATTATACAATGCAGGCTCTTAATGTTGTTTTGTTTTGTGACAAAGGAAACCAAAAATTTCTTGTATCAGTAGGTTTAGTGTGGATACAATGGATAAGTGGGAAATGGGGAACTTTAGCATAAAAATGTGAGCATAGGACTCTTAAAGTTTATTCAGGTAAATATGACCTTATTCAAATATAGGTTTTTAAGTCCCATTCTAGAACTGATTTAGTCCCACTCTTTGGTGGGGAAGTCACAAAATTCAGGTAATCTATACCAGGGCTATGGTTTTGAAGAACTCCTTCAGTATCTTGGTTATATATGAGAAGACCACAAGGATAAAGACTTTGTCCCACAGCCAGTGTGAGCTGAGTTAGGGAAATGGAAGGGGGCCTGATCTGCAAAGATGTCAGAGTCAGTACTTCTGTTCTATGGCAAACATGGTGGAGTTTGGGTCTCTACTTGTTTTGTGGATCCTAAATTGCTTTATTATTTTGTGTTCATCATATGAGTTTTCTGGACCTCATAGTTGTTCATCATATGCCTTTATTATGAGGGTATTGTGCCAGAGAAACTGCAAAGTAACTTCATAAATTTGAGGGTTTAGTCTCCGTGGTCCTCAGGCAGACACATGGAAAAAGGATGACCGCAGATAGTCCTCTTTTCTCTGATTTTCTTTTTTTTTCCCACCAGAGACACTTCTACTGGCTGTAATGCAGGGGAGGTAGTCTAGGAAACAATGGATCTTCTCAGGCTTCTGAAACTCTTCTGTTTAGTCTCCAGAAATACTGGGGCATGTTTTTCTGGGCCTGCTTCCTCTCAGAAGGGGATACAGAAGGAGCCTAGATGCTCTGGTGGAGAACCATGCCACTGGGTGTACATTAGGGATCATTTTTTAGTAGGATCTTCCTCAGGCTGATCTGCATACCTTGCTCAACAGACAGGAGCCTCCTCTTTCCTTAAGCCTCATCAACACCAGCCTTCTTTCTTCTCCTTGGGAAAAGCTCCTTCTGGTTTTAAAATCTTCAGCCCATGGGGATACATCTGCCAGGAATGCTCCTTCTCACTCCTTTTCACCTGGAAAAGTCCTACTTACCTTCAAGCCTTGCCTTGAAGGCCATTTCCTCAGGGGTACTTTCCATAGTGCTCTATCCTGGCCACAGTCCCAGGCTAGGGACTCTGTGACAGAGTATTTCCTTTCTAGTGCTTACTTCAAACATAATGGTATGGTTTTGTGTGTGTACACATGTGTGTGTATGATCACTTATTTATTTAAAGTCTGTTTATCCCTGACTAATTCCATGATAGAAGAACTAAGCCTTCATTACTCAGTATGGTTTCCCAGCACTTAGCAAAATGTCTGCCACAGAGAAGGTACTTAATATTAATTAGAAGAATTTTTTTCTTTTCCATCAAAGTTCTAGACCAGCCATATTCTGATGTATATATGATGTAAGCCACAAAAATGAGCCACATGTGTAATTTAAAATTCTTTAGTAAGTAACACTAAATAAGGTAAAAAGAATAAGTGGAAGGTCCCTGTTCTGAGTGAGATGAAATAAGCACATCCCACCCTTTCTGCCCAAGTGATTACAACCATAAAACCTGGACAGAACGCATGGGCCAGCTATCTAAGGACCCTGAGGAGAAAATAGCAGTGGAAAGATTGGCAAAGAGCCCAGATTTGAAGTACCATTCATCTGGCAGTGAGCTTACTGTTTATTCTCCGGTATATCCTAACCCATGTTCATCACATCCCAAACCCTGGAAACTGACTTCAAGTCACAGCCATAAGAGAAGCCCTATGGCTCTGGCTCAAGCAGCTGGGCCATGAACTCCTAATGCACAGAGTGGGGAAAATCCTTCATTTTATTTATTTTTCTTTTTTCTATTCTCTCCTGACCCAGCCCCCAAGCAGTCCTCTCACAGCTGGGAAGTAGCTAGTAATAGGAAGCTGAAGGAGCCAAAACTTTGAGGAGGTGTAATTTGTGATTATCATGGGTATTTCTTATTTTGTTATGAATGTGTGTGTGTGTGTGTGTGTGTGTGTGTGTATCAAGAGAATATCTTTTTTTCTTCTCTCTCCTATGCTTTTATTATATAAAATAAGATGTATTAACTTTACATCAGGGTATTTAAGTATTGTTAACTTTACATGATAAGATTTAAGTTATAGGATGTCAAGAAGAATGACCATCACCCAAGTACTTTGTATCCTGCTCTGGAGAAAGGGTTAGTGTATCCTCAGTTTTACCAGGAGAGTTGTACTGTTAGGTAAGAGTATGATTTTGTTATTTTATTTGGTTATTGTTTATTAAGTTTGGTTTAAAAAGATGTATATGGGTGTCAGGTTGACAAAAGGTGGACTTGTGGTGGTTAATTTTATTAACAAGGCCACATTACCCAGGCATTTGGTCAAATCCTACTCTAGATGTCACCATAATGGTAATTTTTAGATGAGATTAACACTTAAGTCATTAGACTTTGAGTAAAGCAGATTATCCTCCATACTGTGAATGAGCCTCACCCAATAAGTTGAAGGACTTAAAAGAAAATAGACTGAGGTCCTTCAGGAAGAGGGATTTCACCTTTTTTGAGGGAATGCTGCCTTTAGATTTGAGCTGTAACCCTAACTTTCCTGGCTTTCTAAGCTGCTGGCCTGCCCTGCAGATTTTAGACTTGCCAACCCCCACAGACATGTGAGCCACTTCCTGAAAATAAAGCTCTCTCTTTCTCTGTTTCTATGT
Organism: Taxidea taxus jeffersonii; assembly: GCA_003697995.1. NCBI lineage: Eukaryota > Metazoa > Chordata > Mammalia > Carnivora > Mustelidae > Taxidea > Taxidea taxus. Next base: position 42,589 of record RCUC01001352.1, on the reverse strand, counting down.
ACGTGCATGTGTGTGTGTGTGTGTGTGTACCTTAATCCTTCTCTCTGTTTCTCTTGAGGACCCTGACTAATACCAGATAAAAACCTATTTCTCCATTCAGTGGGGCAAGAATTCCCGTATTGAGAGGCAAATTCCCATTGCTTTCACCCTTTCTGTCCTCCCATGACTTGGCCATTTTTGGTAGAACCATGGAAGTGTACAGAATAGAGTGATAACAAGAACACCAAGTTTCTGGCCAGAGGAGTGAAAACAAGAGGCTCTTGGAAACTGAATGTACCAAAGAGACCATGATAAAGGAGGAGCTCAGGAAAGCTGCCCATAAAGTTGTTTATGAACCCCTGTGCTGCACGTATGTGAATGCAATTCTAATTATAATACCAAATATTTTGAGAACTAAGCTGACAGACCACTGTTCATGCCCCAGATTGGCCATTGGGTGGCATTCACTGTGACAGATCTACAGAATTGTACAAAGGCTTTAAAAACTGAACTGACATTGGAACCACAGCAACAAAATGTGGGTTGGAACTTACAGCCTGAACTTAGCCCTTTCAATTGCTGTCTATAACTAAAATAACATTTCCCATGAAATTGAAGGAAGATCAAGAGTCTCATAACTTAATATCAAAATGTCCAGGATATAAAATTACTCAGCACATAACAACTCACATGGAAAATGACAATCTGCAGAAGCAAACACTGAGATTACACAGAGGTTAGAAAATACTTTTTTTTTTGTGCAAGGATAGAAAATACTTTTAACAGTAATTATAAAAATTGTTCAAATTAGCATTTGCAAACACTGCTGGAAAAATGTTAAAATTGAAACTCTCAACAAAGAAATAGAAGATATAAAGGAGATAAAAAAGAAGATATAAAGAAGAACCACATGAACACTTCAGAACTGAAAAATATAAATAAGAAACTCAATGTTGGGTTCAAAAACCACAAAGGTATGATAAGGGAAAGCATCCACAAATATGAAGAGAGACCAACGGAAATGATCCAATCTGAGTAACAAAGTGCAAAAACACTAAAGACAACTGAAGAGAACATCAGGAGACAATAACAAAAGGTATAACATACTTCTCGAAATTTCAGGGTAAGAGGAGAAAGAATATGATGCTGAAAGAATGCATTAAGAAATAATGGCTGAGGGGCGCCTGGGTGGCTCAGTGGGTTAAAGCCTCTGCCTTCAGCTCGGGTCATGATCCCCGGGGTCCTGGGATCGAGCCCCGGGTCGGGCTCTCTGCTCAGCAGGGAGCCTGCTTCCCTTCCTCTCCCTCTGCTTGCCTCTCTGCTTACTTGTGATCTCTCTCTGTCAAATAAATAAATAAAATCTTTAAAAAAAAAAAAGAAATAATGGCTGAAAACTCCAAGTTTGGTGAAAAACCCAAATCTACAGTTTTTTAAATTAAATGTTTTTCAGTTATATTTAAATATGATGATAAATAAAAATTTATCTGGGTTGTACAATGAGATTTTTTTGAAGGCATACAATGTGATGATTTAATATACATACACATTGGGAGATTAACACCACAATCAAGTTAATTAACACATCTATTACTTTGTATGGTTACAATTTTTTGAGTGTGGTAAGAACACTTTAACAAATTTCATGTATACATTGCAGTGTTATTAACTCTAGTCACCATCCTGTACATCAGATCGCCAGAATGTATTCATATTATAACTACAAGTTTGTACTCTTTGGCAAACATCCCCATTTCTCCTATCCCCTGTCCCTGGGCAATCACCCTTCCACTCAGTTATCTGTGAATTCATTTTTTCTAGATTCCACATATAAGTGAGATTAGACAGTATTTGTCTTTCTGTCTTGATTTACTTCATTTAGCATAATGTCCTCCAGGTTCACCCATGTTGTCCCAATGGCAGGATGTCCTTCTCTTTGTGGCTGAATAATTTTCCATTGTATGTATATACTTCATTTTCTTTATCTATTCTTCTGTCAATGGGCACATAGTTTGTTTCCATGTCTTAACTATTATGAATAATGCTGCAGTGAACATAAGAGTACAAATAGCTCTGAGATCCTGATTTTATTTCCTATGACTATATATCAAGAAGGAGGATTGTTGAATCTTATGGTAGTTCTATTTTTAATTTTTTTGAGGAAGCTCCATATTGCTTTCCATAATGTCTGTACCAACTTATATTCCTACCAACAGTGTACAAGGGCTCCCCTTTCTCCATATCCTGGCTTACACTTGTTATCTCTTGTCTTTTTGATACTATCTTAACTGTGCAATGTGATATCTCATTGTCATTTTGATTTACATTTCCTTGATGTTTAGTGATGCTGAACATCTTTTCATATACCTGTTGGCCATTGGTATGTCTTCTTTGGAAAAAGATTTGTTCAGATTCTTTGCCCATTTTTTAATCCAGTTACTTATTGTTCTATTATTGAGTCAAATGAGTTCCTTATATATTTTGGATATTAACTTCTTCTCTGATATATGGTTTGCAAATATTTTCTCCTATTCCATAGGTTTTCTTCTCATTTTGTTGATTATTTCTTTTGCTGTAAAGAAGCTTCCTCCTTTGATGCAATCCCACTGGTTCATTTTTGTTTTTATTGCCTGTGCTTTTGGTGTCATATCTAAAAATCATTGCCAAGATCAATGTCAAATAACTTTTTCCTTATGTTTTCTTCCAGGACTTTTATGGTTTCAGTTTTTATGTTTAAGCCTTTAATCCATTTCAAGTTAAGTTTTGTGTATGGTGTAAGATAAGGGTCTAAGTTCATTCTTTTGCATGTGTTTTGCATGTGGATATGTACCTTTCCCAACATCATTTATTGAAGAGACTATCCTGTCTTTGTTGTGTATTCTTGGCACTCTTATCAAAGATTAGTTAACTGCATACGTATGGATTTATGTCTGGGTTCTCTAATCTTCTCCATTGGCCTGAGTATCTATTTTTCGCTGATGTCATACTGTTTTGATTTCTGTAGCTTCATAATATAGTTTAAATAAGTAAATGTGATGCCTCTAGCTGTGTTCTTCTTTCTCAGGATTGCTTTGGTTCTTCATAGTATTTTATGGTTCCATACAAATTCGAGGATTATTCTATTTTTGTGAAAAATGCCACTGGAATTTTGATAAGGATTTCATTGACTCTATAGATAGTTTGGGTAGTATAGATGTTTTCACAATATTAATTTCAATCAACCAGGAACATGGGATATTTTTCCGTTCATTTGTGTCTTGCCTACTTTATTTAATCAATGTTTTATAGTTTTCAAGGTACAGATCTTCTACCTCCTTGGTTAAATTTATTCCTAAATATTAAAAATTTTTTGATGATCCCATCATCACTGAGCCTGGGTGATTCAGTCATTTAAGTGTCTGCATTTGGCTCAGATCATGATCCCAGAGTCCTGGGATCCAGCCCCGCATCTGGCCCCCTGCTCAGCTTCCTGCTCAGTCTGCTTCTCCCTCTCTCTCCCTCACTCCCTGCTCACACTCTCCCTCACATAAATAAAATCTTTAAAAAAATAAAAATTTTTGATGCTATTGTATATGAGATTGTTTCTTAAGTTCTTTTTCCAATTGTTTGTTGTTAGTATATAGATATCCCACCGATTTTCATATTGATTTTGTATCCTGAAACATTACTGAGGTTTTTTTTTGTTTTGTTTTGTTTTGTTTTATTAGTTCTGAAGCTTTCTGGTGGAGTCTTTAGGGTTTTCTATATATAAGATCATGTCATTTGCAAACATAGAAACTTTCAACTCTTCTTTCCTGATTTGGATACATTTTACTTCTCTTTCTTCTCTGATTGCTCTGGCTTGGACTTCCAATATTATGTTGAATAAAGATGGTGAGAGTGGAAAACCTTGTCTTGTACCTGATCTCAGAGGAAAAGCTTTCAACTTTTTCACCTTTGCATAGGATATTAGCCATGGGCTTATCATATATGGCCACTATTATGTTGTGGTACATCTCTTCTATACTTTATTTGTTGAGAGTTTATATTATGAAAGGATGTTGAATTTTGTCAAATGCTCTTTCATATGGTTATATCACATGGTTTTTAGCTTTCATTTTGTTAATGTGGTGAATCACATTTATTAATTTGAATCAACCTTGTATCCCAGGCATAACACTTAACTGATCATGGTCGATGATCCTTTTAATACACTGCTGAATTTGGTTTGCTAATATTTTTTGGAGTATTTTTTGCATGAATGTTCATCATGGATATTGACCTATAATTTTATTTTCTTGTAGTGTTTATCTAACTTTGTTATGAGGGTAATTCATGCCTTGTATATGAGATTGAGAATATTTCCTCCTCTTCATTTTTTTTGAAGAGTTTGAGAAAGATTGGCATTAATTCTTCTTTAAATGTTTGGTAGAATTCACCTGTAAAACCATATGCTTCTGGAATTTTCTTTGTTGGGAAGTTTTTTGTTATTGTTTTGATATCCTTATTTATTATTGGTCTGTTCAGATTTTCTATGTCTTTTTGGTTCATTCTTGTTGGGTTTTAGGTTTCTAGGTATTTAGTCATTTTTGCTAGGTTATCTAATTTTTTAGAATATAATTAGTGATGGTAGTCTCTTATATTGGTATCAGTTGTAATGTTTCATTTCTCATTAGTAATTTCATTTATTTGAGGCCCGTCTCTTTTTTCTTGGTTAGTTTAGCAAATGTCTGTCAGTTTTGTTTGTTTCCAAAGAAACTCTGCTTCATTGATTTCTTCTATTGTCTGTAAGTCGAGTCGTTAATTCATTATTTCTGCTTTGATATTTATTATTTTGTTATTTCCTTTTTAATGCTAATTTTAGGCTTAGTTTTTGTTTGTTTTGTTTGTTTGTTTGTTTTAGTTCTTCAAGATGTAAAGTTAGGTTGTTTATTTCAGATTTTTCCTTTTTCTTAATGTAAGCATTTATTAATGTAAGCCCTCCTTCTTAAGACCCTTTTGGCTGCATTCCATAAGATTTGGTATGCTGTGTTTTCATTTTCATTTGTCTCAAAATACTTTTTGTATCTTTTGATTGTTCAGGAGTGTGTTGTATAATTTCTACATACTTATTAATTTTATGGCCCAACATATTATCTATTTTAGAAAATGTTCCATGTGCACTTAAGAAGAATGTGTATTCTGTTGTTGTTGGATGATATGATCTGTAAATGTCTGTTAGGTCCATTTGGTCTGCAGTATTATTCAAGTCAGCCATTTCTTTATTGATTACTTTTTTGTCTGGATGATCTATCCAATGATGAAAGTGGAGTATTGAAATCCCCTACTATTATTGTATTGCTATCTAGGTTTCCCTTCAGTTAATATTTGCTTTGTATATTTAAGTGCTCCAATGTTGGGCACATATATATATTACATTACATTTGTTTTATCCTTTTAGTGAATTGACCACTTTATCATTATACACTGACCTTTGTCTCTTGTGACCAGTTTTGACTAATAGTTTTTTTCTGATTTAAATATAGCCATCTCTGTTATTTTTGGATTACCATTAACACGCAGTATCTTTTTCTATCTCTTTACCTTCAGCCTTGGGTCCTTAAAGTTAAAAAAGGAGTTTCTTATACACAGTATATTGTTGAATTCTCTCTCCCTTTCTATATTCTGTGTTGAATTTGCACCCCCTTCCTATTTTGAATCTATTCAGCCACTCTGTTCTTTATTGGAGAATTTAACCCATTTACATTTAAAGTGACTACTCAGGGTACCTGGGTGGCTCAGTTGGCTAAGCAACTGCCTTTGGCTCAGGTCATGATCTTGGAGTCCCAAGATCAAGTCCACATTGGGGTACCTGCTTGGTGGGGAGTCTGCTTCTGCCTCTGCCCTTCCCCCATCTTGTTCTCTCTCTCAAATAAATAAATAAAATCTTTTTTAAAAAGTAATTATTTCATAGATAAGGGCTTACTATTGTTTTATTGTTAATTGTCCAGTCTCAATTCACTTATTCAGCATTGTCCTAGAAGTGTTAGAGTAATAAGGCAAGAAATAAGAAAAGAAAGAAAGAAAAGTCATACAGATGGGAAAAAAAAATCTGGGACTATTCACAGATAATATGATTATCTTTATAGACAATCCTAAGGAATAGAAATAAAACCTTCTAGAACAAAAGTGAGTTTAGCAAGGTTGTAGGATATAAGCACAACACACTCAAAAAATTGTACTGTATTATATAGAAATATATTTCTACACATTAGCAAGGTACATGCAAATAAAAAAATTAAAAATTATATGTATATAAAACAGATTCAGAAATAAAATATTTGGAGAAATTTAATGAAATATATATGGATGCTATAATCTGAAAACTATAAAATGATAATGAAAGAAATCAAATAAAAACAAAATAATTAGAGAGAACAGGTCATGTTTATGAATTGGGAGACTCCACATAGTAAAGATGTCAGTTTTCCCAAAATTGATTTAATACATACCCAATTAAAATCCCAGCAGGATAATGGACATCAGAAGAAAGCTGGGGTGGCAATCCTTATATCAGATCAATTAGATTTTAAGCCAAAGACTATAATAAGAGATGAGGAAGGACACTATATCATACTCAAAGGGTCTATCCAACGAGAAGATCTAACAATTTTAAATATCTATGCCCCTAACATGGGAGCAGCCAACTATAGAAACCAATTAATAACAAAATCAAAGAAACACATTGACAAGAATACAATAATAGTAGGAGACTTTAACACACCCCTCACTGAAATGGACAGATCATCCAAGCAAAAGATCAACAAGGAAATAAAGGTCTTAAATGACACACTGGAGCAGATGGACATCACAGATATATTCAGAACATTCCATCCCAAAGCAACAGAATACACATTCTTCTCTAGTGCCCATGGAACATTCTCCAGAATAGATCACATCCTGGGTCATAAATCAGGTCTCAACCAGTATCAAAAGATTGGGATCACTCCCTGCATATTTTCAGACCACAATGCTCTGAAGCTAGAACTCAATCACAAGAGGAAATTTGGAAAGAGCACAAATACATGGAGACTCAACTGCATCCTTCTAAAGAATGAATGGGTCAACCAAGAAATTAAAGAAGAATTGAAAAAAACCATGGAAACAAATGATAATGAAAACACAACAGTCCAAAATCTGTGGGACACAGCAAAGGCAGTCCTGAGAAGAAAATATATAGTGATACAAGCCTATCTCAAGAAACAGGAAAGGTCTCAAATACACAACCTAACCCTACACCTTAAGGAACTCGAGAGAGAGCAACAAAGAAAGCCTAAACCCAGCAGGAGAAGAGAAATAATAAAGATCAAAGCAGAAATCAATGAAATAGAAACCAAAAAAACAATAGAACAAATCAATGAAACTAGGAGCTGGTTCTTTGAAAGAATTAATAAGATTGATAAACCCCTGGCCAGACTTATCCAAAAGAAAAGAGAAAGGACCCAAATAAATAAAATCATGAATGAAAGAGGAGAGATCACAACCAACACCAAAGAAATACAAACAATCATAAGAACATATTATGAGCAACTCTATGCCAACAAATTTGACAATCTGGAAGAAATGGATGCTTTCCTAGAGACATATAAACTGCCAAAACTGAACCAGGAAGAAATAGAAAACCTGAATAGGCCCATAACCAGTAAGGAGATTGAAACAGTCATCAAAAATCTCCAAACAAACAAAAGCCCAGGGCCAGTTGGCTTCCCAGGGGAATTCTACCAAACATATAAAGAAGAATTAATTCCTATTCTCCTGAAACTGTTCCAAAAAATAGAAATGGAAGGACAACTTCCGAACTCATTTTATGAGGCCAGCATCACCTTGATCCCCAAACCAGACAAGGATCCCATCAAAAAAGAGAATTACAGACCAATATCCTTGATGAACACAGATGCGAAAATTCTCACCAAAATACTAGCCAATAGGATCCAACAGTACATTAAAAGGATTATTCACCACAACCAAGTGGGATTTATTCCAGGGCAGCAGGGTTGGTGCAACATCCACAAACCAATCAATGTGATACAATACATTAACAAAAGAAAGAACAAGAACCATATGATACTCTCAATAGATGCTGAAAAAGCATTTGACAAAGTACAGCACCCCTTCCTAATCAAAACTCTTCAAAGAATAGGGATAGAAGGCACATACCTCAATATTATCAAAGCCATCTATGAAAAACCCACGGCAAGTATCATTCTCAATGGAGAAAAACTGAGAGCTTTTCCGTTAAGGTCAGGAACACGGCAGGGATGTCCACTATCACCAGTGCTATTCAACATAGTACTAGAAGTCCTAGCCTCAGCAATCAGACAACAGAAAGAAAGTAAAGGCATCCAAATCGGCAAAGAAAAAGTCAAACTATTGCTCTTTGCAAATGATATGATACTATATGTGGAAAACCCAAAAGGCTCCACTCCAAAACTGCTAGAGCTTGTACAGGAATTCAGTAAAGTGTCAGGATATAAAATCAATGCACAGAAATCAGTTGCATTTCTTTACACCAACAACAAGACAGAAGAAAGAGAAATTAAGGAGTCAATCCCATTTACAATTACACCCAAAACCATAAGATACCTAGGAATAAACCTAACCAAAGAAGCAAAGAATCTATACTCAGAGAACTATAAAGTACTCATGAAAGAAATTGAGGAAAGACAGAAAGAAATGGAAAAATGTTCCATGCTCATGGATTGGAAGAATAAATATTGTGAAAATGTCTGTGCTACCTAAAGCTATCTACACATTTAATGCAATGCCTATCTAAATCCCATCCAATTTTTTCAAAGAAATGGAACAAATAATCCTAAAATGTATATGGAACCAGAAAGACCTCGAATAGCCAAAGGAATATTGAAAAAGAAAGCCAAAGTTGGTGGCATCACAATTCCAGACTTCAAGCTCTACTACAAAGCTGTCATCATCAAGATAGTATGGTACTGGCACAAAAACAGACACATAGATCAATGGAACAGAATAGAGAGCCCAGAAATAGAGCCTCAACTCTATGGTCAACTAATCTTCAACAAAGCAGGAAAGAATATCCAATGGAAAAAAGACAGCCTCTTCAACAAATGGTGTTGGGAAAATTGGACAGCCACATGCAGAAAAATGAAATTGGACCATTTCCTTACACCACACACGAAAATAGACTCAAAATGGATGAAGGACCTCAACGTGAGAAAGGAATCCATCAAAATCCTTGAGGAGAACACAGGCAGCAACCTCTTCGACCTCAGCCTCAGCAACTTCTTACTAGGAACAACGCCAAAGGCAAGGGAAGCAAGGGAAAAAATGAACTATTGGGACTTCATCAAGATCAAAAGCTTTTGCACAGCAAAGGAAACAGTCAACAAAACCAAAAGACAACTGACAGAATGGGAGAAGATATTTGCAAATGACATATCAGATAACGGGCTAGTATCCAAAATTTATAAAGAGCTTAGCAAACTCAACACCCAAAGAACAAATAATCCAATCAAGAAATGGGCGGAGGACATGAACAGACATTTCTGCAAAGAAGACATCCAGATGGCCAAGAGACACATGAAAAAGTGCTCCACATCACTGGGCATCAGGGAAATACAAATCAAAACCACAATGAGATACCACCTCACACCAGTCAGAATTGCTAAAATGAACAAGTCAGGAAATGACAGATGCTGGCGAGGATGTGGAGAAAGGGGAACCCTCCTACACTGTTGGTGGGAATGCAAGCTGGTGCAACCACTCTGGAAAACAGCATGGAGGTTCCTCAAAAAATTGAAAATAGAGCTACCTTATGACCCAGCAATTGCACTACTGGGTATCTATCCTAAAGATACAAACGTAGTGATCCAAAGGGGCACGTGTACCCGAATGTTTATAGCAGCAATGTCCACAATAGCCAAGTTATGGAAAGAACCTAGATGTCCATCAACAGATGAATGGATAAAGAAGAGGTGGTATATATATACAATGGAATACTATGCAGCCATCAAAAGAAATGAAATCTTACCATTTGCCACAACATGGATGGAACTAGAGTGTATTATGCTTAGCGAAATAAGTCAACTGGAGAAAGACAACTATCCCATGATCTCCCTGATATGAGGAAGTGGAGATGCAACGGGGGTGGGGGTTAAGGTGGTAGGAAAAGAAAAAATGAAACAAGATGGGATCGGGAGGGAGACAAACCAAAAGAGACTCTTAATGTCATAAAACAAACTGAAGGGGATGGGGGGAGAGGGGTTGGGAGAGGGTGGTGGGGTACATTATATGTTTAAATAAAAAAGCTTAAAGAAAAAAAAAAATCCCAGCAGGATTTTGTTTTGCAGATTTAGACAAACTAATTCTAGAATTTATGTAAAACCAAAGGAACTTAGACAGCTAAAACAATTTTGAAAAAGAAGATAAAGTTCGAGAAATTATAGGATTTTAAGGTTTTCCTGCAAAGCTACAGAAATCAAGATAGTGTGCTCTTGGCCATGAGATTACCTCATAATGAATCATCACAGCAGCCCCGGGGTGGTCATGATTAATAAGCCTGCTGGTTTGCCAATTGGCATCTTCCTTTGTTTGAGGTGGTCCTCATGAATGAACATTTTTGCCATAAAAGCATTTCCTTATGTGGGTGGTGCATTTTGTCTTTCACAGGATCCAAATCTAAGTTAAGTCTGGAAACTCAAAGTGGAGGAAAAATAACCAGTGGTTCAGCTCTGGAATAACAAGTTAGCTCTGGGGTCTTTAGATTCTGGAGCTGGTGAGATGAGTATTCTAAATTTCAACACATGGGATATATCTTGCAGCCCTCAGGATTTTCTTTCATTATAATGAGCATAACGTGGTGATTGTCAAACTTGAGCATGCATCAAAGTCAACTAAAACATTATGAGTTTCTGATTCAGTGGGCGAGGTGGGGGACAAAAATTTGCCTTTCTAACAAGTGCCCACGTGATGTTGATGCTGCTGGTCCAGAGACCACACTTGGAGAACCACTGGAGTACTGCCTACTAGTAAATCTGTAGATGAAAATGCAGACAATACAAAAATAAAGAATATGAAGCTAATTATCAGTAAAATGAGAATGCCTGTAAAATTCACTTCAGAGGATTACTATAAGGCCCACTGGCACAGATAATGCACGTATAATTATTATATAAATTTTCAAGTGCCACACAACTAAAAAGTGTTTTATATTACCTTAAAAATACAGGATTCTTTTGCATACCCCTGTATCACAGTCCTTCATTTTAAAGACCATAGTAATACTTGTTAATGTAAGTCATTTGATTTAGGAAGCACCAGCTAGGCGACAAGTAGTGGGCATTTAGGATTAATCAAAGGTATATTTCATGGAGGAGTAGATGACATACTTGATCTTCTCTCAGTTTCTAGGCTACAGCAGCATCATGAAACCTCTGTGATTGACGTTGAAAGGGTCCCAGATTTATGATTCAGCTGTTCAGTATTGACTGTGTTGAGTTTCATATCCACGCAGAATGGCAGTCCCATATGGGGCATTCTTGCATTACTTCTATTCCACAGCTGCTGTTCTGAACATGTGGCTGTTCCCATGCTCTGCTTCTTTATTCAACATATCTTCGAAGCTCCCACTGCTGGTTTCAGTGTCTCTTGGGTAAAGGCCTAGCCAGCGGCTTTTAACTTCTGCCTTGTCAGAGGAAGACTTTGCTGGGGCCTCTGACCTGCAACTACTTGGGAATCTAGCTTATCTTCCTTTCTCTGTAACTCCACCCTCCCATTTCTTTCTTAGAAAATAGAAATCACTCTACTTATTTAACAACCCCAAAGACAGCCTCACGTTGTTATTTTTGAGGCCTCTGTCTACATGTGAAAGTTACTTCCCCAAATTGCCAAGTAGCTAGGCCACAACCATTCTGTTCCCTGTAAGCCTCTTCCTAAAAGTCTTACCTTCTTTTTCTAGAGAAGACTTAGTACATATAGTAGAGTAATGGGAATTTCTCCCCCCTTAGAACTACCTGGGGCAGATTGATCCTTGATGATGTCTGCCCTCAGTTCTTTTCAGTCTCACCTCTAGGCTTCAGACAAGAGGAAGGAAGAAGGTGTGACTCAAAGTCCCTGTCCAGGAAACCCAGCACTGGCTGGTCAATGTGGATATCCAACCTCAGCAGCTCCAGAGTGGAGAAAGGTGGCACAACCACACTGGGTTGTCAGCAACCCTTCCCTCCCTCATCTACACCATCAAGCACATGACGTCATTAGATGAGAAGAGTTATTTGCTCTCTCAAATATTCCAAAAGGCCCCATGAGCACAATTTTCCTGTTAAGAACTGTATTGTTGAGAGGGCTTTTTTATCAGTGACATGGGCAGATTATAGATTGATTCATAAATATCCTGAAAGCAACCCTTGTTTAATTTCACCCCTATTACACTTAATGAAATGTATGGTCTGACACAAGTGTTAATCTCTTGAGGCCTCATTTCTCAAACACAGAAATTAAGGGGCTGGCTAGATGATATTTTTTAAATATGTTTTTTGGTTCTTTAAAAATTTCCTATGAGAAAAATAATGAATTTGAGCTTCATATCAATGATTCTGGACCCAACTTAGCTTTTTGTTTTGTTTTGTTTTGTTTGTTGTTTTGTTTTGCTTCAATGACTATATAGTTTATAATGGAACATTTATCAGATTGATTCATATGAAATTGGGTTTTTAGGTCAAAAATGGTTGAATATTTGCTATGGTTCAAGCTAATATATTCTAGTAAAGATAATAAAAGCCTCATTTTAAGTGGGCTTAATATTTTTTTACTGAATACTATAGACTCAGGTTTTAAATTGAACACAATCCGTTAAGATCTAAGAAATTTTTTACCCTTAAATTTAATGTCAAAGAAATCTCTTTATCAGAAGGAAAATGATACATTTCTTTTTCTTCCTTTCCATCCTTCTTTCCTTCTGGGAAACCAGCTCCCGGCTCCTTTAGCTTGAGCTGATGGCCTGAAAGATCTAAGCCTGGGGATCTCAGACAGCACCTGGCTTACATGTGCATGGAATATTATAAGACATCTTCTTTTTTTTAATTTTTATTTACTTATTTGACAGACAGAGAGGCAGGCAGAGAGATGAAGGGAAGCAGGCTCCCTGCTGAGCAGAGAACCCGATGCGGGGCTCGATCCCAGGACCCTGGGATCATGCCCTGAGCCGAAGGCAGAGGCTTTAGCCACTGAGCCACCCAGGCGCCCCCATAAGACATCTTTTGCATGAAAGTTCAACCAATGGGAATACTCATCGTTTTCTTTTTTTTAGAAGTCATACCACTTTAGCACAAAAAATATCAGTAATTGACCAAAATTGTAATAGCACTGGGCTCAACTTTCTCTTTTCCTAGCCATCTGCTTCTCCCTCTCCTCATGTCTTCACCAGAATGTGCATGTCCTGGGGAGCTGAGTTCTATGCATGGTTGTCTCCCTCCAGTCAGCTCATGTTCTCTTTGGCCCCTTTGGCTTCCTTCCCCTCTGCCAGAAGGATTTGTTTGAAGTTTGCTGTGATCTACAGAAAGAGAAAGTAGGGGCTATTGTATAGGGTATGGTAATGAGTGCCTGATAGAACTACCAGAGGATATAAGGTGTCAAAGCCAAGTGAGGTCCACAGTATTGGGCACTGGAAAGGATACAAGCTCTGTTTTTCAGGGATTCCTCTTGGAGTTGTTCCTCAGCTACAGAATTTGAAGGAATGCTTCAGACTGATTTATTAGTATCTCAACTTTATTAGCATTTTGAGAGGAGTAGTGTGACATCCTTGGACTATTTAAACCAGAAATCTTAGCTTTTACATTGCTCAAATCTGTTCTGACTGGTTTAAAAAAAAAAGAAAAGAAATTTTGAGAGTACTCCCCTATCACTGATTTCTTTTTTTGTTAATTATTTTTATTAACATATAGTGTATTATTTGCCCCAGGTACTGGTTTCTTTTTGGTTTCCACCATGTCCTGTGTACTCTACTTTCTGGACCAGTGCTGGGTGGAAGGGTTGATCTTAACCAAGAATTATTTTCCCTAGCAACTAAAAGGATTAAAGACTTTGTGGAATAAAACCAGCTGAAATTATACACAGCAAAACAAGTGCCCACACAGAACCAGGTACTCACTCAGAAGAAAGGCATGAAAAGATAGGCTGTCACCTGCAAGGCAGTGCTCAGGGGCCTAGAGCTTGAACAACATTCTGCCTCTTGGCCGGATGCACCCTCAGATGTCCAGACACAGGCAGCCTATAGCTCCTTCCGCAGCTAATCTTCTCCAGGGACCCATGCTTCTTCTTCCACAGCCTACAGCCCTGTACTGACTCCTCTCTCCAAGTGGCAAAAAGCAATAACATGCCTTCTAGAAATAAACACTCCTGTGGATGTTTCTTCTTCTTACTGCTTGTCTAGTTGTTGTTGTTATTTTCCACTTTCACCAGCTTGGGTTGTCCCTCTTCTTATTTTAGACTCCATAGGATCTATCCTACTCTGTCTCCTACAGAGACAGAATGTTTTAATTCACTGGGGTCCCATCCCCAAGTCTCCACTTCTATTCTGCACCTCCTGCCCTTCCACTGACATGAAGAACGAATGACTCCAGTCTGGCCACATTTTTTTAATGTTAGTGTCCATAGGTCAACTGTTCCACTTGTCCATCAAGAATCTGGAGTACATGAACCTCTCTGTTTAAAGATGAATACCCACTTCGGGAACAATAAAGGAAATGCACCTCAGAGTGCTCCTGCTAAAAATATTGCAGAAACTGCTATTATTTACCAGAAATCACTTAGGACTTATACCCTTCTCCTGCTTTAGCATGTTCTTTACCCACTGGTGAGTTAAGTTACCAAAAACCAGTGGCCCTGGGTAGCCCCCGCAAGAAGGCTTTCTTAGAGACACATTGTTACAGTTGCATTCAACAGAAGAACTCTGTGAGATCAGTATCTGAAGAAGGTGTCTGGGAATCCTGCAAAAATCCAGCTGAAGATACTGCTTGTTGTTCCTCTCCAGGTGTTAGAGAGAAACTGTGTTGGACAACTTGCTGGCGCATAAACCCTTGGTGCATGAGGAGTGCTGCTGACTCTAGTTTGGCTTCTTCCTCTTATTCTTACTCATTTATTCTTTACCCACTTCTCACCTAATTACCTTGATGTAGTATTTTTTTTAAGATTTATTTATTTATTTATTTATTTATTTATTTATTTATATGAGATAGAGAGAGAGAGAAAGAGAGAAGGGGCAAAGGGAAAGGGAGAGCGAGAATCCCAAACAGCTCCACACCCAGTGGAGCCTGACACGGGGCTCGATTTCCCAACCCCGAAATCAAGAGTTGGATGCTCAACTGACTGAGCCACCCAAGCGCCCCTACCTTGCCGTGCTTTAAATATAATTGTAAGCCATCTTAAATTCCTTCTGAAAAATAGTTGGTTACTGGTAAGTACTCCAGACTGAGTGCAGGTTGAGAACATCAAGAGACAGAAAAGCAAGCCCCCAAATGTTGCAAATTCTCTCTCAGCACTGATCAGAGCAGACACCTCCCTGACTCTGCACCGCTCTTGATGCCCTGAGTTTTCTTGCCTAATACTCAGCTGTGTGTGTGTCCTGTTTTGTCCACAGTTTCCACATGGTACCCACACCTCCCCGGACTCCTTCTTGTTTTGACCTCTGTGGTTAACTTCATTTTCAGTTCAGGTGTTTACCGAATTCCCCCTCAACCTGACTTCTAAGCTTCAGTCTATTTGAACCATCTAAATCTGGGGAAGGATCTTTCTCTAATGCAGGACTTTTCAGATTTCGGTCTGCTGCATTCTTCTGCACACTTGCACCATGATTTTGCTCAGAATCTTCCTTTTGATGCCCTCGTTTTTCCTGTTGGATGTCCAAAGCATGGATCTGAGTTCATCATGATATTGGGCTGCTGGTAGACTCTCATCATTACCCCACTCAAAATTTACTTTCCCTCTTTTTGTTATTTACTTAATTATTTTGAATAACGTAACAAGTATCTGTACCCCCAACCACCCTCAGTGAAAGCCAGCACTTGACAATCACCTAAATCCAGCCATGTGACCCCTTCTGCAAACCATCTTCCTACAACCTGTCACTTAAAAATCGTCTTGAAGCTTATGTTTATCATTCTGTTGCTTCCTTTTCTAAATAGTCTCATATATCTATATCTAAAATATATAGATATTTATATCTAAAATATTTATATTTATATCTAAAATATTTAGATATATCTATATCTAAAAATGTGCAATTTCACTTCAGGTGTTTTGAACCTTGAGAATCTGTGTGCTATATTTTGAGTTTTGCTTTCTTCACTTTACATTATATTTTATATTATTTAAATTCATGCTTGTTCTGTATGGCTATAGTTCATTCATTTTGACAATCATGCAATATTCCATTCTGTGAATTCATCAGAGTTTTTTCATCTCCTTTCCTACCGACATTGGGTATGGGGATGATTTTCATGATTTTGTTATTGCCCAGAGGGCTCCTATGAACTTTTGCTACATATGACCTGCTATTCAAGTGCAAAAATGTGTCCTGGGCATGGACATACCAGTGGGACAGAGGCTTGTGGGGGCAGGCAATGTTCAGTTGTTTTCCAAACTGGTCACACCAACTTATTCTGCCTCCAGTCGCATGCAGGCGTCTCACAGACCCACACCCTCCTCAGTTCTCGCTGTTGTTAGATTTCTGAGTTTAGACCACTAGGATCGGTAAAAGTCTGCCTGGAAAAAATGAATTTATTCTATGGAGATATAGCTGAAAACTAGTCTCACTTGTTATAAATAGAAAGAAACCATGAAAATAAATGAATAAATAAATAAATAAATGAAAAACAAAACCACATTTTAAACTGTCACTTAGAAACTCTCACCTACAGAATGCATTTGGTCGCAGGTCACTGTTCCCTTTATTAAAGGGGAAAGCTAGCAGATTTGGAGTGTACTGGAGCCAATATCTTAGCAACCGTCGGAGATGGTTTGATCAAAAGACCACTGAAAAGGAAGTGCCCTTCTCACTCTGTGATTGGCTAGATTTAATTTTGGAAACCTGTCATTCTTAAAATCCCCCACACTGCCACCCACACACTTGCCCTACAGATCTCTGTAGTTCTTCCTCAAATAACCTCTGTACTTAGAGCCAATTCCTGGGTGACCCTCTGAGGCTCTGATGCATATGGCATCTATCTGAATAAACTCCATTTTGTATCTGGAAAGAGTGCATTCCTCAGGTAGAGCTAAAGAGCACAGCAAAGTCCATTTGGGTCTTACACTTCGCTTAATATTTAGAGGTTCTTGTTGCATGCTAAGTCTCCTGGCTGAATGTTCTCGTCCATCTGAACTGTTTCTGGTCTTCTGGTCTTGCTTTAAATGTTTTGTGTCATGGGGGTTTTAACACTGTAAGCTACCTCAAATGGTTTGGAAGTGTGTTTTGGTAAATTATGCTTTAGGAATTTGAGCTTTCATTGACTGTGAATGACAGAAGGGATAAATGAATGGAGGCAGTGATCAGTGATACTTTGCATCATTATTAAACTATTGTATGGGGGTCCCTCGCATCTTTCCACCTAGATCACAATTTCTAGAAGACAGGAATTACCCCATATTTCATGTGTATATTTATTGGTCCTTAACAAAACGTTGGATGGTAGACACTGAGGGAACACTTGCAAGGGAGTGTATTTATGTGGGAACACCCTCTAAAGTAGGGGCAGGAGAACTGGAAGGGACAACGATCTCAGTAGGGTTTGCCCACCTTTGCTTGAGTCTCAAAATTGAAACTCAAGGCTTTATACAAGTTGAGGGAGATAACCATGTCATCAGGGGAACCTGGGTTCTAGTTCAAGTCTGCCAGTCATCAGCTATGCAATCTTGGGTATGTTCCTTAATTTTCCTATTTTCAGAGGTTACTCTGTAAAATGTGATCCATGATTCCTTCCAGATTTAATTAGGTTTAATAAAGGCAAGGCATGGGCCATAGAACAGATGCCTAAATGTTGCAAATTCCCCTCCTTCAACTTCTCCGAAGGTGCTGTTCCCCATGTGGAATTGAAACTCACTTAGAGCTCCTGCTCATACATAATAATTAGCATTAATTTTAGTAACAGCTAGATTACGTACAATGGATTCGTGTGTTGAGTCTTCATTGCCTTGATATATGACATTAGGCAAGTATTGTCTTATGTCAGCTATCCTTAAATGACATTGGAATTATCTGTCATTCTCCTGAGATCATTCCTCTAAAACAGAATGAGAGAATCTCTCTAAAATCATGTTGCCTTCCCATGCGGTAGACTACTATAATACTGTTTTTCTTTGTAAAACCAGCCTGATGGTTTGATGAGTGATAATTCTGCTTCAGCTCTGAACATTAAATGTTCTCTCACTTCATACATAATTAAAAGGAAAGATATTCTGGGTTGTGTAGACACTAGATCTCTCCCGAAGGATTTTACTGACCCTGAAGAGTGTGTGCTAGAAACAAGGGATAACATTTGTGTTCTGCGTGGGATAGGGCCTTGGGTACTCCAAGACACCCTGATGGGAAGGCTGGAGAATGTTATTCACAAGAGGCCAGCATCAGATTCTGGGCAAATCAACAGGGGTGCTTGTAAGATATGAATCACGTTCATTATCTGGCCCACAATTAAGATTCTGAGTCTTTCAATGAAGTTGGTCAAAATTGGCACAAATGTCCGTTCTGGTCTCCATGAACACCGGAGAGCTATAAAATTGCTCTGAGTGGAAAATTCAACTTTAGCAGAAATTACAAGTCTGCAGCCAACACCACCAAGCAAACTGAAAACCAACCAGAATATTAAAAAAACAAATGACCACAAACCATACAAAATGTTCAGGTCTGTGGTATAAAGAAAAATACTCCAAGGACTCCAAAGGTCTGATTTATTAAAGACCTGAGTTCTTGCAAATGCATAAAATTGCACAATTACTCATAGAAAATCAGTCCTCAATGCATTTTGCACCAGGTAGAAGATATATGAAGAAAAACCCCATTTATATAAGGAGCCCATGATTGCTATGATTTATTAGGCAATTTCCCCACGTGCAGTTCTGTGTGAGCACCAGGCCCAGCATGGAACCCTAACCAGGAGGAGAAATCAAGATGTGGCCAGAGGGCCCGGAAAACGTCCGGATTAAAGGGCATGTTTGTGTGCAACTTGGCAGTAATGAGACCAAGTAGGGAGGCTGGAAGTCTTAAAGAAAGAAAAACATATCCCTTGGGCTCCAGCAACGAAAGAAGAAGGTTTTCCCTGAGGAGAGTCATTCACTACCAGCTCACTCTCCTCTCTTCACAGGACAGGAAGGCCTGATGAGGGAAGAGACCCCACTCCACTTCCAAGAAGGCAGGGGTGGATCCACAGTGGACTGGCTCCCACGCCCCCCTCCCCTGAGGGCTGCTTCTATTGTGCTAGTCCAGAATGTTCCATTTTGCACTGAGCTGCACAGAATTATTATGCCTCAGGGATGCAAAGGCAGGGAAGAGGATACGGGATGATAATCTCGAAGTCCTGTTTGTTGCTGAGAACAAAGTGTGTATTTTAGTCTTAAAATGCCTCAGACTGCTCTCTCTGTGATCCCGGCTGCTACATCTAAAACAGATTGTTTGGGGTGTTGGAAGTCTTAGGGAAAGTTGATTTAAACAGACGACTAGGAATGAGACTGAATCTCTTCCATGCTTCCAAGTCATGAATTCCCCCAGGTAGGGTCATGGAATATTGCCATGTGGCATATTTCTGTCTTCAGCCACTCACAGAATATTGAAATTACACAGCTAGAACCCACCATGAGATTATATTAAAAAGTTTAATTAGAAAATTCATATATATATATATCAAATGATGCATATGTGGAACATATACATATAGGTGTATATATATGTGTATGTGTATACACACACGTACATATTTTTAATATTTGTACATATTCCACAGACACAGAATTCCAGGAAAAGTTTGGTCTGGAAAACCCATTCCCTTTCTTTTAAGGAAGCTCAAGGCATATGCAGCCTTCGTTCAGGCAGCTGGAGCATTGGGGAATTCAGTCTAATATGTGCACTTGACCTGCAGAAGCTGGTGGTCCTCTATGTCTCTTCCTGCACGTCCAGCCTGCCCCGAGTTATTGAGTTGTCGAGGGAGCTGCTCTGGGGCCACCTTTGGGAATGAATGGCCTTAGCCTCAGGCTCTACTCTGTGTTTGATTTTTTAACTCTTGGCTCCAGCTAGCATCCAGGCTCCTTCTGGGAGCCGGGATGGGGGAAAGGGAAAGAAAACTCAACTGTCGCCGTTGGGGTCACACCATCCTTTCTTTTCTCCAACAAGATACCTTCTTCTGTAGAGGGTTTTTACCTAATTTCTTAGGTTCTCTTTTTCCCCGATTTGCTGACTCAGCTCTCTGAGTGCATTAAGGAAAACAAACCAAGCAAACAGTTAACTTATCAAAACATCAATTTGCAAAGCAACTCTGTGAATTCAGAGGGATGCAGGTTCCAATCTCAGCTTCACAATTTGCCAACATTTAATCAATCTGTCTGCACCTCTGTTTCCTTCTTTAACAAATGAGGATAGTAATTAACCCAACCCAAAATATAAGCTTATAACCTAGGGCCTGATTCTTATAAAGTGCTTAATAAAAGGTTAAAATCATCATCGTTAATATTAAGAGTTGCTTGATGAGGTCAATAAATCATTAGCAGTTCAAATTCAGAAAAAAAAATTTTTTTCATATGACTGTGCTTGTGTAGATATATGCCCGATGTAGCCTTGGGCATCCTCAGAAGTCCATCTGGGATGTTGACATGGAAAATCCACTAAATGAGCCCTTCCCTGCTGAGTCCCTTATCATCTCATGTTCCTTACTTAGCCTCTTGCTTATACCTAAAATGTATACATTATTCCTTATACTTTTTCTTTTTAAAAAAAGATTTTATTTATTTATTTGACAGAGATCACAAGTAGGCAGAGAGGCCAATTCGGGGCTCGATCCCAGGACCCTGAGATCATGACCTGAGTCAAAGGCAGAGACTTAACCCACTGAGCCACCCAGATGCCCCGCATTATTTCTTATTCTTACACAACTCTCAGTGTGCCTTAACTCTTTGTGGCATGATTTTTTAACTTGCTTTGTGAAGCAAAGGTCATGGTCATGTCCTCACACACTTGGTATATAGCACAGTTCTCTCTGAAAATGTCACAGATAATCCGGAAGGTAGAGGGTTCATCACATTTAAAGAGCTTTTCTGTACATTCTGTGTTGTTGAAGATGTTCATGTTCCTCCTTCACATAAGCCTATCTCCAATGAACATTGTCTCCAGATGCAAACCCTTAGCAAATCATATCGTTTCGAGGGGGAAACTCACCAGAGGGAAATTTAAGTTACAGATAGTATTCATAAATACTGTCCAAGTAACAGACCAAAAAATTAAAGGCAACACTGTCTTGTTAACCATACTTTAAAACAGATCAGTGCATCAAAAATTAAGTAAATAAATAAGTTCATTAATTAATTCAAATCGATCAGAGGAGCTGTTCTGATGTCAGAAAGCGGCTGGAACGATGGTGGTAAAACAGCCCTTGACCAGCTGACCAGGCTACCAGCATATGAGGGTCACTGGTCCAAGCAGGCTCTTCTGTGGGGGCCTAAGGGATATGGGGGTGTTATCAGCACCCTCCAAGCGAAGGTGGCTGCTTCTCAGGTGCCCCACGGAGGACGACTTACCAGCGATGACTATAAACGGACCATGTTAGGCGTTATCACGCTGCATTTTCAGAGCCTCGTGAAGCTCAATTCTCAAAAGGTAAATTTATAAATCTCCACAGTTGGATGTGAAAAATACAGCCCAGCTTGAAAATAAAGCTATATTTATTGGGCACTGTGGTTTCAAGTGTTATATTTTAAGGAGATAAGTTGAATAATTACTGAAGTTAGTTAAGGAGCCATGGGTATTAAATGCCTCACTTCCATGCTTCTTGAGCGAGACTCTAAAATACAGGTGGTCCTTGGCATTGGCAGGGAAGGGAAAGAGAAGTTTATGTTAAAAAAAATCCCCAAGGTGTACCCCCCAATATATTTACATCCCATTTTGTTTTATCAGTGAAACTTGTCATGACTAAGTGGTTAATTGCAGGATAGATAGAATATTCTGCTCATTCTATTTTTTCAGTAAACTAAATGATGGAAAATGAGTATGAAGTATAAAGAATGAATGGCACTTCATGGTCAAAAAGAATCGATGAACTTATGGTCTAACATGACTGGAATCATGCGGAAGTTTTGTGTAGTTTTTTTTTTTTTCTTGTTTTGTGAAGTTTTTTTTTTTTTTTCTTGTTTTGGGGCCCACCCCGATTCACTACTAATATGTTTTTAAAAATCAAGGAGGAACTTGTCCAAACCTCAGTTCATAGGAATGGAATTAATATTGCTGTAAAAACAAGAGTGGGGGGGATAAATCCAGCACTCTGGCTAATAGGAACCACTGAGCTCAGCAGCCATGTGGACAGTGTGACTCATTCTGGGAACAAGCTCCCCTCTGCTGCTCTCCGATGGGGACTCGGCCATTTCCAGCAGCCGTTAGCTCAGCTTGGTAAATGAAGCTTATTAAGACCCAAAGTTGCCTTAAAAAAAGGTATGTGTGACGCATCATCAATGCACTTGAAGACACTGACCAGGATTGTGAGAGAGGAGATGTTCTGATTTTTTTTTTTCTTTTTATAGCCTTTCTTGTAAAGTTTAAAAAAAAAAAACTTGGAAAAATAAAGTTCTGTGGAAAAATTTCAGAGTCCCGTTCAAATGAAAAACATTACGGGGGAACAATTTATTTATTTATTTTTTACCCCAACTGGTCTTGTTTTCAAAAAATATGACACATGCCATTTAAAAACTTCAAGATGGGAGAAGCAAAAGTCACACGCTTTTAATTAAAGTAGGTTCTTTGAGTCTTCCCAAGAGTATTTAAGTATCCCATGGGAGCCTTAGGAATAAATGCAATTTTAGGCTTTCTTTGGAAGGGGGAGGCTGCCTTTTCTCCCAAACCCCTGCTGGGTGGTCTGGCCTTGAGCAAATTTCCCAATTTGCTTAGAAAAGAAAGATTACTTACCACCTGGTTGAAACAAGTTTCTTTTTTACATATTTTATCAGATTATGCCACAGTGATGAAACTTCCCATCTTAGTGGCACAAGCCACCACGTTCTCTTTCTCAGGGACACTATGCGACTCTGTATCTGTGGGGATTCGGTGACCCAGCAGCCAAGAGTCACGCCAGGTGGAAAGAGAATGCTGGGAGGTCTCATGTTAGCATTCAGGGCCTGGCTCAGAATAGACCCACATCAGCTAGGACCAGAACTAGTCACGTGATGCCATCCAACCACAAGGTAGCTGGAAGTTCTGTGTGCCAGCAATATTGGACGGGCCATATTAAACACAACCACACATTAATTATCATGGAGCTTGGCCTGCAATTATTCCTTCTTGGCAAGCAGGGGGTCTATGACTTCCAGATTGACTTGCAACTCATGTAAGTTATCCTCTCTCTGCTCATCTCGTTTCTTTTGTCAGCTCATATCAGTTTAGGTGAAACACACTGGCTGTTTTGGGTAGAGTTACTATCAAACTAGAAGTTGAACATATGTTTACCTTAAATTTCCCCATATTTCCTTAAGCCAGAGAATTCACCAGTTATCACCCAGTTGGGAATTTTTGTTCTCTTCTTTATTCATATGAGACTCGATATTTTCCTATTACAACACACCAGAGAAATCACTAATTGGAAGCTGCCTCCCCTCCAGGAATCCAGAAACTATGACTCAGCTTTCTGATTAGGAACACGGTGATGTTTTCAAAAATTAATTTTAATGGTTGCCACTCAATGAATATTTTGAATATAGCTTGAGGATTTTGCAGCTATTTTGGAGAGTAATGGTAAGATTATGACAAATTCCATTTGTAGTCTAGCATCTAGTATGTGCAGACATCTGGCAAATGCTTTGAAATTATATTGTTTTGAATCCCTAATTAAAAGACATTGATCATGAGAAATTGAGAGGCTGATATAATGAGATACTATCCTAGGAAAAATATCCTAAAATAATAAATAAGGGAGTTAAAGAAACTCTTGAGTGGAGAGATCAAGTGCAGCAGTCCTGAAAACTGTTCACTCCTCCAAATAAAACTTTATTCCAGACTTTAAAATATTGGAAGATAAGAGCAGGTCTGCTTTCTGGACACAGAGCTGCTGCGGGCAGTGGAGGGCAGGATGGGGAGGGGGGCAGCTGGAGGCAGACCTGTGGGGGAGAGCTTTCTGCCATGACGGGCCTTTCTCCTCTACTCAAGATGGCTTTGGGACACTTTCACTCTGGGGTGGGGCGCCTGGGTGGCTCAGTGGGTTAAAGCCTCTGTCTTCAGCTCAGGTCATGATCCCAGGGTCCTGGGATCCAGCCCCGAATCATCGGGCTCTCTGCTCAGCAGGGAGCCTGCTTCTCCCTCTCTCTCTGCCTGTTTCTCTGCCTACTTGTGATCTATGTCTGTCAAATAAATAAATAAAATCTTTAAAAAAAAGGTAAGAAATCTTTGGGGCTCCATGGAGCCCAGGCTCCAACTTACCCGCACTACCTACTTCATAGATGAAGCACCTGAGGTACAGAGAGATCAACCACTGACCTAAGGGGCCCAGCTAACTGAAAAGCCATGTGTCTAGAAGTAAAGACTGAGGTTTGGGGCTCCTAAAAAAGTATTTTATTGACAGAACCCCAAACCTGAATTCAGGCAGTTTCCACCTGCCTCTGTTACCTCTTCTGTATTCTTTCCCACTTCACAGACCGTCCCTTTTCCTCTTCTGATTTCTGATTTCTCTCTCCTTTTCTCTCTCCTCATCCCCCCCCCAACCACTGTCTAAAATCGCTATAAGCTAGTGAAAGCCTGGAATTTCTTTTAGCATAGAAAATAGCCTTTTATTCCACATTGGAAGATAAAAGGATTAAATGCAAATGAAGGGTTGAAAGCACAGGTGATACTTGTGTGACTGGATTTCAGTTAAAGTGCAATTAATCAATCCATCATCAAGCATAAGTGACTGATAACAGCGTGTTTCCTGTTTTCTTAGGTGCGGAGGGTGGGAGGGGGGAGGAAAGGCAGTGAGAGAGTGAGAGAAGCCTTGGGCACCGGCAGGGGTGGGGGACAGGTACCCGCTAGGAGCTAGGGGATCAGGGACTGCCCTGGTAGTTTTACCCGGGGCAGATAGAAGCATTCCCCTCAAGGATCTGCGGAGTACAGCTGCGACACCACAGCAGCTCTGTGTGATTTATGAAAGGGTTCACAAGATTTATGAAGACTTAAAAAAACATCAGCACACAGCTGACTTTCTATAAAGGAGCTCCTTTCCCCAGGGATTCAGGGAGCTTGGAATTTAATGAGGGAAATGGAATCTACAATGAGAGACGATAAGGAAATGAGACTGTTTCTCACACAGACATACCAGAATTTATATATCCTGGTACTCAGGCCTTCACAGGCCCCAGCCAAAGCTGGCTACTCCTGGTTCCCCAGGAAGCCTGGTGGAACTCTTCCACTCTGCCCCTGGCCCTGATGCTCTTTCTATTGTGATCATCCCCAGGGGATTCTCTCTGAACCTTAGTTTGCTGATGCCTGCTCCCCACCTGCTGTGGCAAACCTGCCCATTCTTCATCTCCTAATCCAAATGTCATGTAGGATCTCTCTTTCCTCCAAACTTTTTGAACACTCTGCTCTCAGCCATAGCATGTATTATATTTTACTTCGCTATTGGCAAATGTATTTTTTTTCAGGTCTGTTTTATAAAAAGACAAAAACATAAAATTAAAGGCAAAAAGAAAAACAAGATGTGTATGCCTGCGGCAGGATATATGTGGCTGACAGAGAACCATGGAATCCCCGAATCTTAGATCACTTCCAGAGAGAATGGGATATTCCCATCACCTGGCTGAGGCCAGCCAGAGACGGGGCAGAGTGGGGAGCGGTAGGGGAGGGGTGGTGTGGAGGGGCCTGGACTTGGCCCCTTCCTTGACTCCCGTCTGTGCAGATACAACGATTGGTCTCAGACACTGGCAGGTGTCTCAAGTCCAGCCAAGCAGAATTCTTGCCCAAGTTCTCTTCATTTAAAATTATAATTGATCTTGGACTTGGGGCTGCTGATGTCTGTTGCCAGTGAGAGAGGATGAAGTCAGACAGATACACAAACACGGAAGAGATGGAGGGAGAGAGGCCAGTTCCAATCCCCAAGCCTATGGTTCCTTAGGTCTTTTGCTTCTGTATATACCCTGTCTTCTTTTTGGTTAGCTCACTTTTTTTTTTAAAGATTATTTTTTTGAGAGAGAGAGAAGGAGAGAGAGTATAAGCTAGGGGAGGGGCAGAGGGAGAGGGAGAAGCAGACTCCCTACTGAGCAGGGAGCCCAATGTATGTGGGATCCCAGGGATGAGCCCATCCCAGGTGGGATCATGACCTGAGCCAAAGGCAGACACTCAACCAACTGAGCCACCCAGGTGCCCCTTGGTTGGCTCATTTAAATTGGGTTTCTGTCGCTGGCAACCAAATGTCTTTGCTACATTGATCTGAATTAAAGGAAATGATCTTAAGACCCAAATGGGTAGGGGCACTTGAGTGGCACAGTAATTAAGCATCTGCCTTGGGCTCAGGTCATGATCCGAGGGTCCTGCGATCAAGCCCCGCATCGGGCTCCCTGTTCCACGGGAAGCCTGCTTCTCCCTCTCCTACGCCCCCTGCTTGTGTTCCCTCTCTTGCTGTGTCTTTCTGTCAAATAAATAAATAAAATCTTAAAAAAAAAAAAAAGACCCAAATGGGTACAATAGCGAAATTTTAAAAAATGCCAAAATATAATCACTTAGTGGGTGAAGTAATTCTAATAGAACATCTTGTTTTTTAAAAAATAGTTTTTATGTCCTGGCCTCAGCACAGATGCCTATTGTCTGTGCTTAAAGAGGAAAAACAAGAGCAAAAAGAGATCTAGGTACTTGCAAAGATTCAAAAAAGGAAAAAAAAGGAAATGCCATGGAGAGACGGCCAGCTACCCCCAAAGCTGATGTTGCCCCTACATAGCCTAGAGTTGAGCTGGGGAGAGGCTGAAAAACTTCCCATTTGATAGAGCCTCTGTCTGCCTAAGAGGCAGGTGGACCCTCCCCACCTTCTCTTTTCCTTCCAAAGACTTCCGCATGACAAAGCCGTGAGTCACTGAGTCCTAAAACCCCCATCCGCAAGTTATAAGAATCATGAGCGACTCTGAGACTCTCACTTCGTTAATCCCACTAAGACCTTGGAGATCACCTGTTGTAGAAATGAGCAGTCCCCAGTCCCCAGTATCGGTACCCAGTACAGAGGCACTTCCCAAACTCAGGCCTGAGAGCAGCTGCTGACTCCTGGAAAACTTTGGTGCCAAACCTTGTACATTAGAAAGGGAGACAAGCACCCAAGAATAAGTTAGGTCAGACTCACCTCAGCATTTGTTGAAGTAACTGGTGAATGAGAACCACAGTGAGACATCTGAGCGCATGCAAGCGAGATAATTGACATGGCTTTCCTGATATCCTTAAACATGGGTCACTTTGTGAACAACTGAACTAGAGGAGTTGCCCTACATGGATTATTAGATTGAGATTATCTGGAGGATGGCCCTAGCCACATATGCTATATCCTTAACCCTGTTCGGTCTGTATACATTTTTCAAGATTTTGTAAAAGATGGAAAACATCATCCCTATCAGATTGGAGCCCTTGTGAAGAAGGGATGGGTTGGTTGTTCTATGATCAACAACAGAATTAAAATTTAGCCCAGAGTTTGGCAAGCTTTCCTGTAAGCGGCCACACAGTAAATATTTTAGGCTTTGCAGGCCAAGAGATAAAATTAAGGATAGTATGTAAATATGCTATATATATTATTTTCATGTGTCATTAACACATTTTTGTTTTTATATTTTCCAGTGATTTATGAATATGGAAACAATTCTTAGATGGTAGACAGTCCCAAAGCAGGTGGTAGGTCAGATTTGACCCAGAGGCTGCTGCCTGTCCAACCCCTGATCTAGAATGAAATATTGTAGTGCATATAAAAAGATGAAGTTAGGGGCGCCTGGGTGGCTCAGTGGGTTAGAGCCTCTGCCTTCGGCTTTGGTCATGATCTCAGGGTCCTGGGATCGAGCCCCGCATCGGGTTCTCTGCTCAAAAGGGAGCCTGCTTCCCTTCCTTTCTCTCTGCCTGCCTGTCTGTCTACTTGTGATCTCTGTCCGGTCAAATAAAGAAATAAAATCTTAAAAAAAAAAAGTCAACATTTTCAAGATTTAAACAAGACCCCACAGTCTTAGGATACAATATCCAACATGTCCAGGATATGATGCAAAATTGCTCAGCAAATGAAAAGCCAGGTAAATCTCAATTTATAATGGGAAAGGCAATCAAAAGCAGCGATTACAACTATGTTCAGAGAAGTAAGGCTGAAACATTTTTGAAATAGTAAAACAGGAAGTCTCAGCATAGATATTCAGGATGCAAATGTGGCAGTCATGAAGGAGGTTCTAGCTCTCTGCTTGCTTTCTCCTTGATTCACTACACTTTAGCGAAGAAAGGAAATGTAAAATACTGACCCAACAAGAAGGGTACCTATACCATTGTTTATATTTGATATTAATATTCGCTCTCATGTCATGAAGTGGAAAATACGCTAAAACTGTTTTCAAAATTATATTTCCTGGGGCACCTGGGTGGCTCAGTGGGTTAAAACCTCTGCCTTCAGCTCAGGTCATGATCCCAGTGTCCTGGGATCGGGCCCCGAATCGGGCTCTCTGCTCAAAAGGGAGCCTGCTTCCCTTCCTCTCTTTCTGCTTGCCTCTCTGCCTGCTTGTGATCTCTCTCTGTCAAATAAATAAATAAAATCTTTTAAAAAATTATATTTCCTTATGTATCATTAAATAATCTAAATATACAAACAAAAGGAGACTTGCTTAAAAAAGATTTTACTGATCTGTTTAAGAGAGAGAGAGCAAGTAGAAGGGAGACAGGACAGGGAGGGGAGAGGGAGAGGGAGATGTAGGCTCCCTAGTAAGCAGGGAGCCCTGTGCAGGGCTAGATCCCAGGAGCATAACATCATGACCCAAGCCAAAGGCAGACATTTAACGGACTGAACCACCCAGGTGCCCCAAAAGGAGACCTTTTATTTATTTATTTATTTAAAAAAATTTTTTAAAGATATTATTTATTTATTTGATAGAGAGGGAGAGATCACAAATAGGCAGAGAGGCAGGCAGAGAAGCAGGCTCCCTCTGAGAAAGAGGCTGACGCAGAGCTCGATCCCAGGACCCTGAGATCATGACCTGAGCCGAAGGCAGAGGCTTAACCCACTAAGCCACCCAGGCACCCCAGGAGACATTTTAAATTAGATAATGCCTTAGTCAATTTCAGTAGTGGGACTAGTTGTTCAGGTATTTGTCCTTCCAGTTGACCGAAATCCATTATAATGTCCATTATAATGGCTTATAGGATCTCCAAATGGTTTCATAGCAATAACATTTTATCATAATTATATTGCCAGAAATCATACATTAACTTTATAGGATGTGGAATGAAATGGAGCTGATACTTTGGCTTGTAAAATTATTTTTAAGAAGTTAATAGAGGTAAAATGTGAGAGGAGAAAACTCGTCCCTTCTCCTTCTTTATGTTCCTTAAACACTCACCTTCCATCTAGCAGGGTAAGTGCTGTGGTGGGGTGGGAGGACGGCCTGAGTGAAGCATTGTACGTACATTGCTGTACATTGCTGTTTGCAAGATGGCCAGGAACCAGCACAAGGACTGAGCACTTGGAAGTTGGAATCAGGAGCACTAAGGTTGGATCTCGCTTCTGCTAATTACTGTTTGTGCCTTACTGGGCAAGTTACCTAATTTCTGCGGAACTCAGTTTCCTCATCTGTACAATGGGGACAATAATAGTGTCTACTTGTAGGGTTTTGGTGAAAGTTAAATGAGATAAGGATGATTTGAATTTAGTTGTGTTTAACCACCTTCGGCTGGAAGTGATTAGTATTTCTGAGCTTCATAGTGGCAAGGAAGAATAAAGGAACGGATGACAATGCAAATGGTAGACAATAAAACATTTTCTTCATGAAAAACTGCTTTTCCAGGGGCACCTGGATTGCTCAGTGGGTTAAGACTGCCTCCGGCTCAGGTCATGATCCTAGGACCCTGGGATCGAGCCCCACATCGGGCTTTCTCCTCAGCAGGGAGCCTGCTTTCCCCTCTCTCTCTGCCTGCCTCTCTGCCTACTTGTGATCTCCCTCTGTCAGATAGATAAATAAAATCTTTAAAAAAAAAGATGAAGTTATTATAAATTAAAAACAAGATGGTGGCATCAGACCTAAATAATCAGCCTTCCACATACAGGGTGGGACACCAGGCTTAGGTGTAAAAAGAGTTTTGGAGACTTCAAAGCATTCTTCGATGGACAGCACCTCAGAGGAATGCTTGAAGACTTGAGAGACAGCACATGGAAAGACAGAGGACTTTAGACTTGGGGTATTAGATGAACTGCTCCCTGGGAAAGGAAACGAAGGCTTTAGAGCATAGTGAGCCACAGGGGTGTTCGTCTTGGGCTCTAAATCTGCCCTATAAGGAGACAGCCCAGGACACCTGGGCTCCCAGGGATGGCCGACCGAGATGACCCTTCTCCCCTTTCCAATCCGGAGAGTCTGGTTTTTTTTTTTCCTCTCTTACAATCAGGCTTGTTAAAGACATGGGAGGTATCTGTTTCATGATTCTATCTCTCACAGTAAATGTTCCATGAATATTTACCAGTGAGTGACCTTACTAGAATTTGCAAATTGCTTTGATATATGAGACGAAGAAAAATAAATTCTCCAAGCAGAGGGAGGTGGGCTGAGTGCGGGGCTTTGTGGTATGAAATACCCGGGGTTACTGGACTCGAGGCAAAGTCTAGCTTCAGTTCTTTTTAACCTTGGCCTTGAGGAGAACAAGCAGCCCTGGGGTTTTAGTCCCATTCTCGGACGGC
The DNA here is from genome assembly GCA_003697995.1 of Taxidea taxus jeffersonii. Taxonomy (NCBI): domain Eukaryota; kingdom Metazoa; phylum Chordata; class Mammalia; order Carnivora; family Mustelidae; genus Taxidea; species Taxidea taxus. The sequence goes on along the minus strand of RCUC01001352.1, from coordinate 11,534 downwards.
ATTACATTTGTGCTTTCAACACCAGAACAAACGCTCGTCCGGCTTTCAGGCCAAGCTAATCCCGGTTGCCCTCCAACACCCACCCACACATCGCAGGCAGGAATCGTCCCCCGGAAGGGCTGAGTTTTCAAGCTTGGCTCATCACCGGGCAGTACACACGTCCTCGGAAACCCATTTAACACACGTCATCCAGGACTTACCAGCTGGCTGCAAAAATAGAGAGAGAGCTCAGGAAAACACCCAGTGGTTACAGAGATCCTGGAAACAGAATGCAGGGGCAGGCACCAGGGATCTTTCAATGAAAGTAATTTCCAGAGCTCCCGTTCAGCACCCTGCACTCTGATAAGCATTTACAAGGAGTCCTCTTACTCCTGCAAATGAACAGGCAGCTGCCTCACTGTGATTTTGCCCCAAGAGGGCAGGGTCAGCTGAAGGTCAAGCCAGCAAACCACTGGGACAGGGGGCGGGGGTGCCCGGCCTGGGGGCGCCGCCAGGCATGGGGACCAAGGTAAGCAGGTTATTTCCGGGACTCCTTGCTAGCCACAATCCGGTAGGGCTAGGCCAGAGTCCTGAACCAGCAGGCCACATGTCCCACCTCCTTGAATCTCCGTCAGATCAAGTCTAGCTGTCTTTAAACAGACCCCCGGAAGCCTGCTGTTTTAAGGAGAAGTTTTCCTAAGAGACAAGCCCCACCTGTTCCTTCTGCTCCCACGGGGCTGTTCCTTTACTCAACAATCCAGTCATTTCCCTGGGAAGATCATCGGGAAGGCAAAGGTTCAGCCTTGTCAGCACTCAGGCCCTGGGACGGCCACTCAGCCAGCAAGTAGGAGGGGGACAGCTACAGGCAGGACCCCAGAAGCTCCACGTGGCCTCTTTGTTCTGGGCCCTAGAACAGGGATATTCCAGAAAGAGTTCCAGTTTCAGGCTCCCTGCCCAGGTTTCTGAGACCCCCAAAGAGGCCGGGCATGGCCATAGGCATGGGTGAGATTTGGTAAAGAGCAAAAAATACATTTATTTCTAGGTCATTCCCTGTGGTCCTTAGTGAGTTCTCCATATCACCACTGCCCCCCCCCCCAAGGACCGGTAGGAAAAGTAAAGAAGGCTCCACAGACTGACATTCTTTGTGACTTGGGGGGGCACCTGGGCCAGGGGGGCACAGAGCCACCACAGCCCCGTCCTGTCCTGATGGCCAGTGGACAGTAGAGTCCAGAGCTCCTTGTTCTGTGAACACCCTCTCTCTCGTCTCTCATCTACCCATTTGGTCTGCCCCCCAAACACAGGAAAAAAGCCTGTTCCCCAGCCAGCTCCGTGGGGCAGGCGGCTCTGTGACCAGCTCTGCTCCAAGACTCACCTCTGCTTGGATCATGTCCATATGAAAAACCCTTAAGATTAAAATGTCGAGTTCTTAGGATGGTGTCGAAAGTGCTTCTGGGCCCTTCTCCATCTCCTGAAGCTCCTACAGACGCAGCGCCCCCCTGGGCCTCTCCCACTACTCTGCACCCCCAAGTTGCCTCCAGCTCTCCCCTCTTCCTCTGGTCCTCACTACACTGTCTCCCGTCCCCCTCTAACACACCATGCATGCACACACATCATCTGGCCATCACCTCCTCACCCCTTACATATTAGCATTGATGTCACCACCCTTAGGAAGCCCTCCCTGATATCACCCTCCCCACCAAAGTGTGTTAGACGTTTTCCTAAGTCCTCTCTGAAACCTTGTTCTTTCCCTCAGAGTTCAAGAGTCCCACCATCATGTCCATATCACCCACTGGGCAGAAGGTCCGTGAAGGTTGGGCCATATCTGTTTTGTTTTATTCTGTTTTTTTCCAGGCACCTAGTCCAGAGCCCAAAACTTAGTAGAAGCACAGTGAAAACTGGCTCATTAAATGAAAGAAAGAAGGAAGGAATGGGCTCTCCATTTGCTTTGTTTCACTGGTTGGCCAAGATTACATCATGGCGTCTATACCTGCTACCTGTCTAGACTCAGGTATCCAAGGGGGCTGAGCACTGGCAGCTACACCCGCATGGCCAACCGGTTCCAGCACAACACCTGCCCTCAGCCCCCGGGAGTTTGGACACCAGGTCCTGGCCTCCCTTATTCTGCTCCCTTTGGTTACAGTTGACTAGACCTTTCCATGTAGTACTTGTAGACCTCCCGACATGGAGCTCACTATGTCGAGAAGCAGCGTGAGAATTTGAGATGCCAGCACATTCTGGGTGATTCTGCTGTGGAGCATTAGGGAAAGCCAGTGCTTGCAGATACATTTCCTCCACCACTGTCCCGAGAAGGGGATGCAGCGGCCTATTCTTAGGGACATGTGTCATACCAAACCCATTGAACCAAACCCAGTTCATCCCAGAAAATGGACAGACGTAATTTGGGAGAGAAACAAGACAAGCGAGGAAAGACTGGATCAGTCAAGTGGGAGGTACAGCGGAGAGGGGAAGTAATATGTGGGAGCTCTCTTCAAATACTTAAAGCTTGTCATCTAAAAGACAAAGGTGGCTCTATGAGGGTCATAGATGTGTTTTGGTGGGTGGGGGGCTGGCCCATGAACTCCATGAATTAGAAGCAGAACTTGAACTACACGTACAGTTTTCTTCCTGGAGAGGAACTCCATATTTTATTTTGTTTCTCAAAGGGAGTCCCAAAATACTAAAAACCGAACTAGGATTGAAAACCCAACATAGATTCAATCCACTGAAATATATTCTACAAGCAGAGCTGCAAACCAGTGAAAGGCATGAGCAAATAAGAAATGAATACGTCCAGGAGGAGAAGGGGCAAAAGAAAGGACAGGATGAAAAGGAAAACTCCACACTGGTTATGGAAAGTGTTTCTAAGAACACCCTTGAGGTGACTTTTCCAGATGAAGTTTCGCCAAAGCCTGACCACTCCTGCACTTCGACTCTGTGGTTTCCTTCAGCTGATCTTAAAGGTGAGGTTTTCTAGCATCTGACACTGCTAGTATAGTATAAATCTTTAGCGTAATTACATGTTTGGTTTCTTTCTAGAATTTCTTTAGTTGTGTGCCATTGCTACACAGTGCTAGAGAGAAATCAGCCCCAGAAATAGCTCCTGAAACAGTCTTGACTCAGGATGCTCTCTGCGTAGTTCTCCAGTATCTTCAGTGTTCTTCCTTGCACCACAAGAAGCCACCAACACGGGTGTGTGTGTGGGTGTGTGTGTGATTCCCTAGAAGTAGGGGCAAAAGGCTTTAGCCTTTCCTCGTGGGGTGGACTCAGGAGAGGGCAGGGTGAGGGTCTCCCTCTCCCTCTCCAGAACTCCAAGAGTGCCCCTGCTTCCAGGAGCATGACAGAGTTGAGTATTAATTACTTGCCAAATTTCATGCCGAATAAAACCACATGTGTCTTTCAGCTGTGGCTTGGAAACATTTCCACCCTGGATATTATCTGTGAAAATTGGATAGGATTACATCACCTTGCTGCTGGTTTATGCGTGTTCAGATTTCGTGTCAGCAGGGAAGAGAAGGCGCTTCTGTGTGCTTCTCCTGGAGGGCCTCACAGAGAGGCCGCTGACGGACTGAGGCAGGGAGAGCTGCGTCTGCCATCTTGGGAGTCTAGAAAGGACTCTACAGGCACTAGAGACCCATGACAGGTTTGTCATGGGACACTGGACAGCGAGGGGATGCGGAATCTCAGATGAATTCCAGGTTCTGGCCTAAGTGACTACTGCACGGTAGAAGCATGGGAGACAAAGGGATTTCAGGGAACAGGTTTTGGAGGATGATAGTGGCTCAGGCGAAGGCCCTTGAGCTGTGAGATAGGCATGGGACAACTAAATGTACACAACTCGAGGGACAAGTTGGTATATGAATTTGATGTGTTCATGAAAAGTGAAGGTGACAGTTTGGGGTCACTGTCCCATAAGGGCCAATGATCAGCAGCACAGGTGGGCTTGCCTGGGCCAGCGGTCAAGTGAGGACCCTCACAAGGCATGCTGGGAATCCTGGGAACACCAATGTTCCCATGAGGAGATTGAAAAGAAATGCTTAGATCTGGGAAAGATGTTTCGGGTAGGGATGAAGAAGGAGGAAAAGGAGTGGACTTGGAGGGATAAGGAAAACCAGGAGACAGTGGTTACCAGAATCCAAGCACGCACAGAATTCCAAGAGTGTGATAGTAAATGCATCTAATTATGCAGAAGATCAAGGAAGTAATAGCAAAACATAATTTTTCTTGAAATGTCAATAGGGTGATTTTTTTTTTTTTCTGGAGCAGTCTCAGGGGAGTAGTGAAGATAGTAACTACATTATGAGGCTTTGAGATGAGACTGGGATGTGAAAAAATGTACGGGAAAAATGTTTCTACTCTTTCAGGATCCTGGTCTTAGAAGAAGAGGGGTAGGTCAAGGGTAAAGAGGTGTGAAGACCACTCAAACGGGAAGCCTTGGAACAGGAGAGTGGGGGATCGCTGATTGTCTTTCTGCTATAACCAGGCAATAAAGTGAGAATTCTGTTCCCTGATCAGGTACCGACCCCACACCGTTGAGATTATGGCAGAAGCTGCAGATAAAAAGAAGTACACCCAACCTTGCCCATTCAAGCAACTACTACTACTACTACTTTGTTAGAAAATAAAAAATCCAGGACAAACGGGATTCCAAGATAATAGGCATAAACCAGGAGTCTTGAGGCAAATCAGAAAGCGTGGTCTCCTAAGGTGGATGGATGAACATGACATCTTCAGGGAAGGGGTTTCATGCATAGCCGGGAGCATGCCTAGGTCTGGCTTGGGACAGCTGTCCTCAAGCCAGTTTCCCACTAGGTGGGTAAGTCTCCTCCCTCAGAGGCAGCCATGGATGCAGGTGGGGCCAGGCGGTGCTGAGCCCACTGAGGGGGCCGGGCAGGGACTGGATGTCCCCATCATGGCCTCTGCTAGGGTTGACTACTCCATCTTTTCAGCAGCAGCAGCTCAGAAAGAGTTTTCTGCTGTGAAGATTTGCTTTCATCTTTGAATTGTGGTTTCTGGTTTGGAGGCCAAAGGGATAAGGCTAGAGAGTCTCCTTCCTGCTATCAGAGGTCCCCTCGCTTAGAAGAAACAAAGCCTCCCAGTGCACGGGGGCGGGGGAGCGGTGCTCACTGCAGGCCAATGAGGGTAATGCCCACCTGACTGCAGGTAAAACAGCCACCCCAGATCTCCCCCAGGGTGTCATCCCTGTGGCTGAACTTTGCCCTTACCGTTAGCCTTGTAAAAATGTAGACGGCCTCCGGAAATAGAGCATAATCCCTTTTTTCCACATTTTACTGTGAATCATTTTATCAGATACCTTTTCATCATGCAGGGAGAAATCTGGATGAAGCATGGGGCAGGGTTTGGGGCTACAAATGGAAAGGCCAAACAGGTGAATGTAGGGGAGGCAAGTTAAGGCTAGGAAAAGCCACGTAACTTTGCTGGGAGCAGATCTAGTGGAGGGAAATTCTGGCTGACCAGGCACGTCTTTGGTTTTGCTTTTTGAATTTTGGTCTTACAAACAGACTTCAGGGGAACTTACTTGACAGAGTCCACATCTGTTATCCCTCTGTCTGGTCTGGACTTGGCCGTGAACGTAGAAAGAGAGAGGTGTTTGAGAAATGACTTTCATTCTAGCCTCTTTGGAAATATTGAATGTCTAAAATATTTGGATAGTTAGGATTTACAACTCTAAGGGACCTGCAAAGAGGTAACAGCAACTACTCAACTACTGAATCTGATCTTTCCAAGTTTTATTTTCATTTGTTTTATTGTGAAATAAAACAGATGCACAGGAAAGTATATAAAATACATATACGTCTGATTTAAAAATAATAAAGCAGGGAATAAAAAAACTATTTATGCATCCAACATTATGGGTCAATTTCACAAATAAAATATTGGGGAAAAGCAACCAGACTAAAAAAGGAAAAAAAAGAAAAGAACATATACTATGTAATTCCATTTATATAAAGTTCAAAACAGGAAATACTGATTGATAGTGTTGGAGGACAGAATAGAATTACCTTTGAGAGAAGGGTAGGGACTTGCCATTCCTTATTTTGTATACTTTTTACTTTTTTTCCCCCCCACTAGGACAGCTAGTGATTTGAATGTAGTGGAGTTTGGTGACGGCATGCTGGGAATTTTAGCTTCTTTCATTGATCTGTGTTATTTCTGCACTTCTGTGTATATAGCTAAATAGTTTGCTAAAAATAATAATACAGAAAATACCCAAGAACTCAAAACACCCATATAAAGAAATAGAATGTGCAATTTTCTTAAGATACCCACTCTGCGCCTCCCCGCTCTCCCCCCACCAAATGTAAGCAGTATCCTGGCTTCTGAGACTTTTGGATGTATCCACTTAATGCATTGCTTAGTTTGATATGTTTCTAAGGCTTTTTACAAATGGAATTGCCCTACCTGTACTTTCTCTGACTTGAAAACTTCGCTCGTGTTTTTGCAATTCTTCTCTGCCAGTGTATGAAGCTGTGCTTCCTGATTTTCATTATTCTGTAGTTGTCTGTTGCATAAACACACTCTAAAGTATTTGGCCATCAGTGGATTTCTTTTCAATTACATGCTATAAAATTTAAATCCTGGATATATTCTTGTCAGCTAAAACTAGCTTATAGTAAACTCATCCTCTTTTTTTTCCAGGAGTGCATATCTGCTGGACAGGTGTAAGTTCTGACATCACTGTATTCTTCCTGGCAACAGTGGTGTGGCTCCGTGGTTTTCTTAGCACAACTGTGTTCTTTGGTGCAAACACATTTACAATTGCTATGCCTGACTGGTAAATAAATCACTTGTAATTTGAAATTAACTTCTTTCTGGGAGATCTATTTGCCTTAAAATCTATTTTGTAAATTATTAACATGCAGTGGCTTTTGTTATTATTTAATATTAGTAGTATATTTAATATCATGAGTATACTTAATATTTTAATATTATTAGTATTTTTCCAGATACAAATTTTCCATTCCTTTACTTTTAGTCTTTCGTGTCCTTATTACTGGGAAACGCCTTGAGTTGGAGTTTTAAAAATTTGGCCTGACAACCTTAGCATTTTAATTGAATTATTTAATCTCTTTACATTTGCTGTAATGTCTAATATACTGTATTTTGGTTTGTATCTATTGTTTTCCTTTTTTTTTTTTCAGTTGTTTCATGTGTGCTTTCATTTTTGGAGTTTCGGGGATTTGGTTTTTTTATCCATCTTTTTCCTCCTCTACTTTGGATATTGTACATGTAGTTTCTATTCTCTTGCTGTTTACCTAAGAAATTCCAACATGCACATTTATCAACTTTAAATTTCATTAGTATCTTCATCCTTGTCCCAGAACTTTAAGGATCTGAGAACACCTTGGCTCCATTCACCTCCTTCCCAAGTCATATGCTATTTTTATGGTATGTATTATTTCTCTGTATGTTAGAAGAGTTATTATGGATTTATTCAGTCATTGGTCATGAAATATTACACAATATTATTATTTTGTTTGCTCTTTGTTTTTCCTGGCATTCCAAATCTTTACCTGGAAATTACCTTCCCTTGAGCTGAAGGACATACTCTAGTATCTTCTTTAGTGAGTTCTATAGCAACAAAACCTATCAAGTCTTTGTTTCTCTAAAAATATCCAATCTCATTTCTGAAAAAAAATATATTTCTTGGGCATAGGCTCCGAGGTTGAATTGTTTCTAGGTTTAGTTTGTTTGCTTGTGTTTCCTTTTAATACAATGAAAATTCCAGTGCCCTATCTCCTAATTCCCATGTGACTTTTGAGAAGTCTTCTGTCAGTCTGACACACTTTTGAAGGCAAATCGCATCTCATCTCTTGCTTCTTTTAGTACCTCTGCTTTGGCATTCACATTTCCTAGTATTAAAATGATGTATGATCATATTTCAGGTCTTGAATCTCTTGCTTTAATGATTCTCATAATTTTTTCTTCAAACATTGTCTTTGCCACATTCTTTCTCTCTTCTACTTCCAGAACAGCAACTGAGAATAAATTAGATCTTTTCAGTATGTCCTTCATGTCTCTTAACTCTCTTTTATAATTACTCTTTCTTTGTCTTTTTGTGCTACATTCTGGATAAATCCTTCAGCTCAATCTTCCAATTTACCTTTTGATTTCCAGCTTTGTTTGATCTTTTTTCAAACATACACACCAAGTTTTTAAATTTTCATCATTATATGTTTCCTTTCTAAAAGTATTGATTCTTCTATCAAACCCGCTTTGTACAATATTTTATTCTGTCTATGCAAACTTGTAACATATATTCCATTAACTTTGCAAATATAATTGCTTTGTTTCCATGTCTAGAGTTTCATATAGAGTGTTCAACCCTGCTGTTTCTCACTCGAAGATATCTTGTTTCTTCATCTGTTAAGTCATTTTAACAACATGAGCTGCTAATTTTCCTATGTGATTTGCATGTGTGTGTAAATCTTGTAAGAACGGAGACAAACATATATACTTTTGAAAAGGATTATTGCTTTCCTCTGCCAGGTGGCATCCAATCTAGGATTATTTAAACAATTCCATCTGAAGTTTTTGGGGCCATCCAGATGCTATGAAATTAGGGCAGCAAATCCACATGAGAGCTAGCTTGTAAATATAATTTCTCAGTCCTGTCTTCCCTTCTGCTCAGTGCCAAGATTTGAGACAGGCAATTTTCTTTCTCTTTTTCTCTTTTTTAATTTTCCTTTTTACCATTTTCTGGTAGGAAGCTGATGGAGAGTTCATTTCTAGTTTATTCTCATACTGAAGATAGAGTCCCACTTTATGGGGTAGGTTTCCCATTTGAGTCCTACTTGGGAAGGACCAGCGTGTTCTCCTTTCCAGCCTCTGTACCACACAGGATCATAAAATGGTCAGCTTCTCCAAATTTTCTCAAGGTACAAATACTGGGTGAAATGCTATGCTTGCCTCTCTAGGTTCTCATGTTCACTTAGATTTTGGCCCAAGTGTCATTATTTCCTTGCTAGCTCACGGAAGCAATCATTCAACATATAGTTCTGGAGTGCCTGTGATAGACCAGCTCCTTCCCTATGCGTGTGCTGGGAACACAGCAGCATAAGAAAGAGACAATAGCTCCCTCCCCTCAAGGCATTTATAGCATGACCATTGAGTGACTGTTTTAACAAGATTTTTTAAAATAAATATTTCATCTAGCCTTTTTGTTTCTGTTCAGCACACTAATCTAGTACCGAGTCTGACATGTCAGAAACAGACTATCTTTCTTTCAATCAGGCCTTGTAAAATGTAGGATAGTGACAGTTTTCCGGGTCCTCTGTCTTTCTCTCTTTTTTTTAGGTGCCTTGGATTTTGGTGCTTTGAAATGAGCACAGGACTGAGAAATGGGAAGACTGGCTGTTAGGCCCATTTTATAACTTAGCAAGTACAAATAGCAGACCTTACTTTTCTTCCTGGGTTAAATGGGTTGGTCATGTCTCCACCACAGGGTAACCAAGAGGCACTAATGATACAATGTAAGTGAAGTCACACTGTGGAGACTAATATTCAGATGCCAATGTTGTGTTGTTTTTGACCTAGAGAAATAGTCCTAAACAAGTCGAGCATCATGTCCAAAGTCATACTGTAATAACGAACTGTTCAAATCCAGATCGGTCTCTTTTGGCGGGAGGCTAAGTTGAGAGTAGGAGAGTGTAGTTCTTTCAGTGAGCAGGATTCACGTTCAACAACAGGCTCTTAATTTTTCCCACTTTCAGGGAGAAACGACCCTCCTGAATTCACAGGACCACCCCATCATGCCTTACCCCCATTACGTGGGGTGTAAGCAATAGCAGCAGGGTCGCTTTGAAGGGTAGTCCTAAAGCTACATGCTGTACATTCCTGAGAGCAGAAGGAAAGATAAAGATGGCGGATGAGTGGGGTGGGGACCCAAACTCTCTTTAACGTCCTATTTCCTCATATCCACAGCGCCTTATCGGGCTATCTCATCTGGGTCTCCTTTATTCGCCCCGTAACAGTGAACACCCGCCCTGAGGTGGCCGGAAGGCAGAGTCTCCTGCGTTCTGATAACTAGCGAAATGCTGACTGGGGGCATGTTTGTCCGGAGCTCCAAGCACCTCTGCACGTCACGAAAATCGAGACTGTGTTCCAAGGTTCTGCAGAGCAGCTGGATCAGGGCTCCCCAGGAAGAGGCAAAAGCCTGCAATGTACTAGCTAATCATGTGTTTCTTTATGTGTGTTCACTGATGGGTTCTAGAGAGATTCAGAGCATGCTTTGTGCTTCTGGCCCAATGCTCGATTTGCTCTGGAAACCCAAGTCCACGGACTCATGGAATTCACAATCGTATCTGGACAAAGTGTTTATTTATAATAAAAAAAGAGAGTTTTTCTAATAAAGAGAGGCAGATGTTAGCCATCTTGATTCATTTCAAATGTGCTCGGCCTAATTCAACGAGCTTCACATGGAGGTTCTCTTTTCCTTCTATCCTGCAGGGTCACATTAAATCCATGCTGTGCTCTCCGACAGAAACAGGCCGCTCCAAGTAGGCCAACAGTTTTGAGATGCAACTTTTCCACGACGAGTGTGAAACCTCTCTGTTTTGCTTTCGTGGCTACGACGAAGAGTTGTTATCTAGGCTACATGCCCTTTTATGCAAAGTCTCAGATGCGCAGGGAGCCTGCTTAGTGGGCGATCATCTCCCACTTTATGTATTAATCGTTAAACACCAAATGTATCAAGGTAAGCAAAATCTGGGGATGCGAAGAGACACGTTTGTAATTTTCTAACAATAAAAATACACGTCTCTTGGGGCACCTGGGTGGCTCAGTAGGTTAAAGCCTCTGCCTTCGGCTCAGGTCATGATCCCAGGGTCCTGGGATGGAGGCCCACATCGGGCTTTCTCCTCAGCAGGGAGCCTGCTTCCTCCTCTCTCTCTGCCTGCCTCTCTGCCTACTTGTGATCTCTGTCTCTAAATAAAATAAAATAAAATAAAATCTTAAAAAAAAAATACACGTCTCACCAACAGAAAAGACAGTGCTCCGTGTATAGGACTCCCCTAATCTGAGGGATGATGTTTCCTTCTGTTTGAGAAGTTTACCTTAGCCTTAAGTAAAGTGAAGCTGGTAAACAGTAAGGCCCCATGCAGCCCGGCTGATTCACAAGTTGCTTTAGTGAAAACGGAGAGGCTCAGATATTTGGACTTTACCATTTTTCACTGAAGTCTTTCACTAAACCTGACCACAGCTGTCCTTGAAGCCAGATGTTCGCTGTAAAATTCAGCGAACTTAATATACCATGCAAGCTCCCTGCCTTTTTAGACGGGCTGAAGCCCCCAGGGACTGCGTGTGTTAGCTTTACATAGCTCTGCCTGCAGGGTCCAGATGCCTATTATCCTCCAGGGGTTTTGGTGGTGGCTCAGCCTGCTGCCCAGCTTGCTCACAACCACATTCAGAATCCCCTGCTTCGACTGAGGTGAAGGAAGCCAACAAATGCACGCGATACGGGCTGATCACGAAAGTACTGGAAGTCAAATACCTTCCCTTTTTATAGCTGTTAAGCTGCCCAAGCCCAGTGCATTGTG
>ML093315.1:164372-183025 GCA_003697995.1 Taxidea taxus jeffersonii | reverse complement strand
GCAGCAACTTCTTCCTAGGAACAACGCCAAAGGCAAGGGAAGCAAGGGAAAAAATGAACTATTGGGACTTCATCAAGATCAAAAGCTTTTGCACAGCAAAGGAAACAGTCAACAAAACCAAAAGACAACTGACAGAGTGGGAAAAGATATTTGCAAATGACATATCAGATAAAGGGCTAGTATCTAAAATCTACAAAGAGCTTAGCAAACTCAACACCCAAAGAACAAATAATCCAATCAAGAAATGGGCAGAGGACATGAACAGACATTTCTGCAAAGAAGACATCCAGATGGCCAACAGACACATGAAAAAGTGCTCCACATCACTGGGCATCAGGGAAATACAAATCAAAACCACGATGAGATACCACCTCACACCAGTCAGAATGGCTAAAATGAACAAGTCAGGAAATGACAGATGCTGGCGAGGATGTGGAGAAAGGGGAACCTTCCTACACTGTTCTTGGGAATGCAAGCTGGTGCAACCACTCTGGAAAACAGCATGGAGGTTCCTCAAAAAATTGAAAATAGAGCTACCTTATGACCCAGCAATTGCACTACTGGGTATTTATCCTAAAGATACAAATGTAGTGATCCAAAGGGGCACATGTACCCGAATGTTTATAGCAGCAATGTCCACAATAGCCAAGTTATGGAAAGAACCTAGATGTCCATCAACAGATGAATGGATAAAGAAGAGGTGGTATATATATACGATGGAATACTACACAGCCATCAAAAGAAATGAAATCTTACCATTTGCGACGACATGGATGGAACTAGAGCATATTATGCTTAGCGAAATAAGTCAACTGGAGAAAGACAACTACCACATGATCTCCCTGATATGAGGAAGTGGAGATGCAACAGGGGTGGGAGTTAAGGTGGTAGGAAAAGTAAAAATGAAAGAAGATGGGATCGGGAGGGAGACAAACCAAAAGAGACTCTTAATGTCATAAAACAAACTGAGGGGGGTGGGGGGAAGAGGGGTTGGGAGAGGGTGGTGGGGTTACATTATATGTTTAAATAAAGCTTAAATAAAGTTAAAAAAAAAAAGAAGTTGGAGGGTTTGATAAACACTTTTCTTAGCTTTGCCATTGTGGTGGGGGGTGTGTGGTGTACACAAAAGGAAGCTGCTTCTCCGCTGAGTTTGCCCAAGAGGACAGTGATAACATTCTTCATCTTAACAAGTTTCCTGTAAAGCTGCATATATGAAAAATGGGCCCCTTCAACCCCTGGGGGAGGAAAGGAATTACAAATTTTTCATCAAGCTTTGTGAATCAGTATTGAATGTTTTCTCAAACATCAAATGTTTCCTTACCCACCTCCAGCATCTCTCCCCTGCCTTCAACCCCTACCTCCAGGTGACAAGTAGAACTGGATTTATTAAAATCTGAGCGGCGTGAATTCTAACGTTGTGGAGATGGGTACAGCCATTGGCCTTGAAAATCCGCAAGCTGAGGTCTGCCAGGACCCTCTAGATGGGTATAAAGGATGTGAGGCTTATTTCATCGTCAACTAAGGAAGCATGTTGAGGGACTCCGGGGTATTCAGGAAGGGAAAAGATAAGCCACACCCTCACAGAGATGAAAATCTCTTTGTGAAAATAAGGCATCCATATGTGCAAGATGAGTGCGTGCAGAAGGGCTAGATGAGTCCTCCTAATTAGTCACATGGTAGACAACAACGTGCTTGAATTCCAAACAGGCCGTATCTCCCGTGTCTGAAGTGATCTGGAAGATTTTGTGAAAGGATTCCCAGTTGGAATAGGATATAAAGTAGTAGCAGAGCTGATAATGATGAATATTTACTGTTTCTTATTTGTTTTCTCATTGTTCATGTGTAATAATGAATACATTACTCATTACATCTAATCAGTGGATATTGTTATGTAAATTTCACAGCAATTATCTATACCTTTTTAGCAGGGTATTTTAATTCCCATTTATGTAATTTTGCTTGAATATTTATTTATTTATTTATTTATCTGCCATCAAACAAATAGGCATCTCCGGAAGCTCAGAGACCTGTAACGTAGTATGAAGTGACTTGTGTGGGGAGTGGTGACATGCAGCATGGGTGACCCAAGTCCTTGCCACTCAGATGTGGGCTGTGCACCTGCAGCATTGGCGTCACCTGGGAGCTGTTTGAAGTGGGGGGTTTCAGGCCCCACATCAGACCTGCTGAGCCAGAATCTACATTTTCAAAAGATCCACATGTAATACACATGGCGCATTCAATGGTGGGAATCACTTTTGTCAGTTATGCTCCCTAAGCACCCCGTGTTCCATCCTGATCAGATTCTGTTGGAGCTCATAACAGAATTGGGAAGGTGGGTGCTTAATCACTCTCTCTGTAATTTTCTCCGAGCATGACATATTATGTAACAGAACAAAGTTTTGTAGTATTACGGATGAATAATTCTGGCCATTGCTAAAAGTTAACTCAATACCTAAACTATTTTCCCAGCACTTGGAGTCTTTCAAAACTCAAACCATGTTTTGAAAAGCACCATTTTCCCTTTTATACTGAAGTCCATATGAATTCAATTTTGTGGGAAATTTAAGCCACATGTTTCTGATTCATTTACACTTAACCCTTGAGAAGGTTGTGTTACAACAGCAATTGCCTGTCCAAAAAATTCTCAGTCTTTTAGTAAATCCTTCGTAAGGGTCGAGAGATGGGGAAAAGAGAAATGGGGAGAAGTCACTGGGAAGAGCCCAGAGCAGCTGGGGTTGGGGTTCAGTGCCCTGAAGCTGGGGGCGGTCTGTGCAGAGTCCATGTGTGGACAGCTTCCTTTTTCCTCATCATCATTCGGCAGGGGCAGAAAGGTCTGGAAAGAAACAGGGGCACGTGGACCTCATGCAGTGCAGACAGACTCCATATTTTTTTACTACCCATACATTAACATCCCTCCCTTTCCTCTACCAATTGCATCCGTATCTCTTTGTGTGATGGCTGTATTGTGACCCCCATGAACCAACCTCTTGGTAACACCGATAAAGCATGAGGGGACAAAGTGCTGTCCCCGTAGTCACTGGGAAAGCCTCCATGAGTGACAGGATGAAAGAAGCAACTTTGGTCATCTCCACTTTGCATATTAATTCTAGTTTGAATGGATGTATAACCAGAGAATCTTAAAAATTCATTGAGCTTCTTTTTGCCTCTTGGTAGAACTTGTGTTCTCGCTCTTGGAATCATATATTCACTGTGACAGCTTTTTTTTGATTGATGGATAGTATGTATAAATGCATGTGTACACACGAGAATATATGTCATGAATAAAGAGTGAGTGTTTATGGTGGGAGAAAACAATGATCAAGTGAATCGTGTTTTCTATTTAGACCTCTGTCCCTACGTTTAGCGAGTTTGTTTGGATAAGAGGACTTGGCTTGATTACAGTTCTTAGTAGCCATTGATAAACGAAAGGGCATTTGAATTCCATGTCTAACACATTATTCCAGGGAACCAGTAAATACATATTCATATGACAGATGCTCTAATCAAGGCTGAAGGTCTTACTTAAATATTTTAAAAAGCCACCTTGGCGCTAGAAGGCAAAGCAAATGCGAGCCAAGATTGTGATTTTGCCAGTTTTCCCCTGGCTGTAGGCATTCACATGATCGTCTTTTGTTGTGGCATGTAATGCCTTCAAACATGCCATGCCCTTTTTCTCGAAAGAAAGCTTTTCTCCTCTGTCATCAGCTGCCTGACTCTTTCCTTCCAGGATCCCCTGATGTCAGTCTGTGAGCCTTCCCTTGCCCTCTGTCTTGGGGCAGCACCCACCATCTCTGCTTCCCACATATTCTAGGCTTACCTCTCTTCTAACATTTGTGTTTCTGGTGTACAATTAACTGTTTCTGTGCTTGTCTTCCCCGTGGCAGGGACTCCACCTTCTGTACCTCTAATGCCCACCACTGGATGCAAAGTAATTACTCAGTCAGGTTGTTGAATGAATAAATCTGTGACTTAAGGAGGATCCCAAACTAGCTCTTCAAAGTTAACCCCCTCCTGGGGATGCCAAACTTAAAATCTGAGCTCATGGATTCAATTTGTGAAGGGTTTTACAGATAAATCTAGTGTTTTGCTTCATGCCACATGGAATCTCAACCTTGCTTCTCTGAGTAGAGTCTGGGCTCCTCTCCGGTGGCCACCTTGGAGACACCCACATTGGGTCGAGGAGGCTACGTCAAGGAATATGGTGGCTCACCCGGCCATCATGACCAGAAAATGAATCCCAAGCAGATGTATCCAGAGAGCCTTTGTTCAGTCATTGGAAGGTAAAGCTGCGTGGTTTCCATTAGGCCAGAAAGCCCCATACCTCACTTGCTCCTTTCTTTAGGTTGCTGAAAACGTGTCCCAGTTTTAAAGACTTTCACAGATGACATTTTCACAGTTTCCTTCTGTAACCTATTCCATTATTTGTTTAATAAGTCTCGCTGTCAGAAATGTATTCTTTTGCTCTAATCTAAATCCCCAAATGCCCATTTTCCTCCATTTCGTCCCCAGTAGAGAGGGGGAACAGCTGGCCACCTCAAAGTGTTCTCTCTCTATCCCTTGGATCATGTGTCATCTCCTTAGGGTTTCCAAAAGTTTCTCATTATATTTGTGAGTAAAAATAAAACTTGAACTTTCAACTCCCAAGTTTATCACCAGAATATCTAACTTCCTTGGTTGCCTCCTGCTCTCCTGTGGGTCTTTTCCCATGCTGTCTTCTGTGTCCTTTGGTTACCATCATGGGAAACCAAACTTACTCCTGCACTCCGTCCTGCGTTTGGTCCTCCTCTGAAATAAGCAAGCTTCTTGAAAGCAGAGATTGCATGACTCTTCTTTGCATTGACTGCAAGGCCTAGGACCTAGAAATTGAATTTTCAGCAGCTGTTCTTTACTTTGACATACCTTAGCCTGGTTTGTCTGAAATTGATCGGAAAAAATGTAGCTGGTAAATTTCATTCCAACTTACAGGGAAAAGTCTGTATATAGCAGAGGCATTTTAGAAAGAGAGGCTCAGTGCTGACATTTAATGTGAAAAGCACAATGCGGAACAGAGAAGATTCTCAGTGTGTATACATTTCAGAGTTCTTTAGTCATCAACAAGGCAGCAGACATTTCTAGGTAGCATTAAAGCACGTTCCATTACGAGCATTTCCATGGTGCAATCCAATAGAGAAGCTGGATTTGTCGGTATTACAGATAATTAGGATAACAGTAACACCAGTAACTACTGTGAAGGGATTTCTATACGGCATAATGAAGGCCCTCAAACTGTTTAGGAATTCTTGGATGAAAGAAGATACAGAAGCAAGAGTTTTGGTGTTGAAAAGACAAAAGCAAACTGCCTTTGAAATATGTTACCAAACGTCATATTTTATGAGCACAGAGTGGCAAAACATCAGGACACAGCTGTTGATTTTAGATGCTCTTTTCGGAGCCAAGGAGCCCTGTGCAGGGAAGAGCCTGTCAGGATAATCAGAGTGAAGCGCATCACCCTTGCGATGACTTACCAAATTGTATGCCTGTCCTGGAGATTTCCCCTGATGTCCTAGGAAGTGTTTGGCTAAATGGAACACAGAACTATGTGTGGGCTTGAATATTTAACAACAGAACCAGGCTTTGGCAAGATATGCTGGCACAGTCCAAAAATGTACTCTCAGTTCTCTGGATTAAAGGGAAAAAAAAACAAAAGAAAACAAAACACCCCAAATCAGAAACTCATGTTAAAATTAGAGTTTACTATTACATGTTCTATACTAATACAATTTTGCAGAAAAAAATTACTCCATTTTAAATCATAGTATGCAGTAAGATGGTTATCTGCTAAATTCCTGTGATAAACACGAAGATATTGCTAAATAACTACTTCTGAAACTTAGTGTATCATGTTGTTATTAACTTTTCCATTGGGGGAGACATCTTTTATTAAACATTTAAGCTACACATCTCAGAACTCTATTTTTGGCAGTTGATATCAAAGCTATAAAAGGGAGATAGCTTCCATGTTATAGTTCTGTCAAATGCTTAGCCTTTTCATTAGGGAAAAAAGAAGAAAAGAAAAACCCCATATCAAGCCATTACTAGTGGCATGACCTTTGCTCAAAAGATCCATGTTTCAACATAACACTCTTGCACCCCTGGGAGCAGTAAAGGCCAAAGGGCAGCCCTTTCTGTTAATGGTGGTACATGATTCTAGGACACAGGGTCAGTGGATATTTCAATTAGTACCAAGAGTCTATTATTGTACCAAAGGACACAAATAAGTAGCTATAAAAATAATCAAATTAGAAAACAAATTAGAAATTAATAAGTCTCAAACTGCCTTCCATGACTAGAGACATGTTTAGGTCTAAACAAGCTGTTCTGTTTGAAGTTGGTAGAAAAAGCTCAGAACATATCAAAGAAAAATGACCCATAAGACATTTTCCTAGTTTACTCAGTTCAGCTTGCTATGTGCTAATTTTTTTTCCCTTCAGAAGATGTGCTTCTTTCCATTTCCTGAATATGACTTTTTCCATTTTCTGCAAACCATAGGAATCATTTCTTGAGTTGTTGGTTTTTTGTTTTTGTTTTTTAAACAGTTCTTCAGAGAATGAAAATGTCTTGTCACTTTTGGAGCATCTTTCCATGAACACCCCTCAGTATTGTTTCTAGTGTAGACGGTCATAATAAAAAGGCATTCCTGGGAGCCTAATTGTGCAGTGGCACACCGCGCATCGTAACCCATCACCCACCAAAATGCGCCTGCTGGCAGAGTCAAGCAATGATAGTGGGTGTTCACAATAACCCTGAGTTGTTTTTGGTTTTGTTTATAGTTTTGGGTGGTGGATACTTTATTATAGTGAGACATTTTGGAAGTAAGATATATAAATAATAATTAGTGAACAATATTAAATTGGCCATAATGGGTAAGTGGGAGATTTCTGCAGCCAAGCCCACCTGCCCCCAACAGGTTATTGTCTCTGATAGACACACAGACATAGCCCCGATGGCAAACAGATTTAAAGACGGTGGAAAGATGGAGCCAACACTCAGTGTTGCGTAAATTTTCAGCAGTTCCTCGGTTTACATCATTACTGCCCAAATTGGTCATGCTTTTTTATTTTCACACATCACTCTCTTAATTATCTGGACAGTTTTGTTTTGCAAATAGTGACCCGGCCAGAGTGTATCATTTCAGATGGAACATGCAGGATGTTGATAGTGAATGATATCAGCCATCCTTCCTTAACCAGAGATGCAGAAAAACACAGGTTACCAAGACCTCTAAGGTCTACTTTTACTTTGTTTTTCTAAAAGAGAAGTATTTAAGGAGATTTAGAGGTTGGGTGTTATGGGGGTAGGGAAGGCATTTGCAGACTGTTTTCTGAGTGGCCTCTCATCTGTCCCAGCCATGGGCTTAAAAGTCCTTGAGGCTTTCTGAGCTCTTTTTAATGCAAGTGAAATTTCTGGTGTTTCCATCTGCCAGGTTCAAAATGGAATTTAATCATGAGACTCAGGGAAAGTATTAACATTCATCAGTACTTCTTAAGAAAGAGCACAGTCCATGCTTTGGCACACACCAAGCTTTATTACTAAACTTAATTTTGTTTTCCAATTAATTTTATCCAGTAGAACAACTGTTTTCAAAGCTAATATTTTATCAGCAATAAAGCAAAATCCCTTATTCCTACTTCACATCTTTGACTCCAGCTCATTGAATTTAAGGGAGGGATTAGGGAAAGAAAGAGAAAACTGGCGTATTTTTCTAGACAAAGTGAAAGCATTAACGTAGGGCCAATAGAAGTAGGGAAGGCTTGGGGAGAAAGGTTATTTCATTTTCATATATAACAGGTTCAGATTGTTGTTGGCATATCCAGGTGAGATACCCAGCAGGCAATTAGGTTAATGGATGTGGTTTTTAAAAGAGAGGTCAGAGCTGAAGAGGTAGAGTTTCCTGCATGAAAATGATTATTGATGTCATGGGATGGACCAGCCTATGGAGGCTGCAAACAGAGATAAAAAAATGAGTCATAATTTGGGGTTCTCCCTCCAAAATATGGAGAATCATATTTTATTATTCAAGAGGAAGAGATTGGCGAGGTCATTTTTTGCCAGAAACTCAAAAACCAAAACCTCAAAAACCATTCACGGCATTAAGCCTCTGGAAGATCATTTGAGATTCCAGTGGGAGCCACTGAAGCCAAATTGCTGGATGTTGAGAGGACAGTGTGAAGTGGGAGTGGAATGTCAGTGACCTTCATGCAATGTTGGGTAGAGAAGGGTAGAAATGGAACTTGGTATTTATGACTTAATTGAATAGGAAGGTCAAGGAAAGGTCATGAAGTGGAGATAAATCAACCAGCAAAGAAGGAGGCATTGATGATACAAGGGGAAAGTAACTCGGGCGGTGAAGTCCTAATTACTCATCCAGAATGAGCAGAAATAGAGAGAGAGGTGTGCTGGCAGGTGGGCAGAAGGGACTGTGAAATTACAGACACAAAGAGTTAGCCACCATAACAGTTTTGCCTCATGGGCCATGATGAAGTTTGTCCCCATACAGCACCTGATAAGATATGCGATATTAAGTAAGATTTCAGTGAACACGTGAGTCTGGCTTTTAAAATTTCTGATTCGCTGATTGATTTATTTATTTTTAAGATTTTATTTATTTGACAGAGATCACAAGTAGGCAGAGAGAGAGGAGGAAGCAGGCTCCCTGCTGAGCAGAGAGCCGGATGCGGGGCTCGATCCCAGGACCTTGGGATCATGAGCTGAGCCGAAGGCAGAGGCTTAACCCACTGAGCCACCCAGGCGCCCCTGATTGCTGATTTAAATGTAAGCATATCCTAGCATGCTGGAGGTATGAAGGAAGGCCAAAGCAAAACGTGGTATCTGCATAGCCAAAGAGAACTGGGAGGGCTGGCAATCGAAACAGGGGTGGGAGAGAGGCTCCTTGTAAAAGTGACAGAACTGCGATTTACTTAGCTTTTTAAAGACAAGACTGGGAGGTGGCCTTGTTCTTATTCTCAGAAACACAAAGTTTTATGGGGATGAGTCTGGCCAGTTTTCCCCTACTCTCACAGAGGCCAAAATAAGGGGAAATGAGTTAAAATTAAAAGTGATTCTTGGGGCACCTGGTGGCTCAGTCACTCAGCTCGAGTCGTGATCCCAGGGTCCTGGGATCGAGCTCCATGTCAGGCTCCCCGCTCAGTGGGAAGCCTGCTTCTCCCTCTCTCACTTCTGCTTATGTTCCCTCCCTCACGGTGCCTCTCTGTCAAATAAATAAAATCTTTTAAAAAAAGGTGATTCTTTTGTCTGTGTCTTAGAAACTTGGAAGAAATATTAGGATGGGATTCTAACAGGCTATGGAGAATCTTGAAGGGGAAAAAAAAGAAGACTTACCTGTTTTAAATAATGTACATTCACTTGGCTGAAGTCAAGGTTCAAAACGGGGTGGTTTCTTGAAAACTTTCCAGTTAGTGACTTGAAAACTTCAGTGGGTGAGTTCAATCTGTTTGAGAAATGCTACTATTTGCTTTTTTTTTAAACCCATACAAAAATTATGAAAGTGAAGCACTGTGTGTGTGCGTGTCTGTGATGTCTCTGTGCAACTAGAAGGGACATAAAAGTAGTACTTTATGAATTTTGGAAAAAGAACAACAATATTTGTTATAGGTTAGTTTTAGATTCTTTGCATACGGTGAAAATGCAAGTCGTCTTTAGCAGTGGCTGTAAACATGTCTACAGAAGTCGTCATTGGAATTTGTTTAAATGTTTCTCGGAGTGAAAAAAAGGAAAAAAAAAATGATCTGTAGTTCGTTCAGACCTCTAGTTCTGACCTTGATTCTTTTGTCTTGCGTTGTCTTATTTTCTGGTCAGAGTAATTCAGCAGGTACGATTCCTCATTAAAAGCTTTCGAATATTCAGACAGATTACAGACTATGTTGGGTACCAGCGCATTCTAATGATACTGAATGACCTGAAATTATCCAATCTGTGTTAATCCCCGGAGATAACAAGAGTACAGCACTTGCAGGCAGAAGTTGTAGGCACTTGCCCATCACAAAAATTGACCATGACCATGCTTCGATGTTCTTTGTTAACGATTCAGTGGAAAGAGCCCGAGTTGCAGATAAACAGGAACTTTTCCACTATTCTCTCACAGGTTGGTCAGAAACAGAAGGCCTGATTTTTATGGCCATCGCTTCTTTTTCTTAATTATTTGATTACTGTATGAGTACAGAGCTGTTTATGTCTCTGCTTCAGACAAAGGCCCTGTGGGTGATTTGCTCGTCCTTGCCTTCCCCAAGTTGCCAAGGTCCAGGATGCTTTAATTGATCAGTCCTCGCTCCACGTTCACTTTTTCATGTATTAAAAAAGGCATGCTTATATAAAGTAGCAAATAGAATAATACTCCGGCTTAATTACTCTGCGTATGATTGCAGCTTTCCGTGTGGTATTTATTGTTTTTGGAACCCTGTGGTATGAGAGTAACAAGAAGCCATCACACAGCGCCAACGTGACTCGCTGGGCCCCTCTCCCGGTCCTTACTGCTGCGCATCCGTGGTCCGCTGTCCCGCAGCAGCGCATGCGCAGGTCCCAGCTCCCTGAAGTCCTCGGAGGCAGAGGTCTGCGGACGATCGCCCGCACACCAGATGACACCCCACCTCACTGCCCATCTGTGTAGGCTTTGTCTGTGGATGCTTTTACCCTACAGAAGTAGAGTTGAATACTTAAAACAGACTATTTGGCACGTAAGGCTGAAAATATTCATTATTTGGCCATCTGTACAAAAAGTTTGCTAGTTGTTCTCCGTCCCACTGTAAATTATTTGGGCCCTGTGTCTCTAGTTTTATCTCCCACTCTTGTCTTATTCTTCTTAGTTGGGCATCTTGTGTCCCAGCCAAACTGACAGGACTTTTTTTTTTTAATGTACCCACGGCATTCTGCCTGTGTTTTCATCTCATGCCCTATCCTGCCCTCTGCAAATTCTTCTTCCCTTTTAAGATCCAACACACGTGCTTTCTCATCCAAGAAGTCGCATCTGATTCCACCAGCATGGATTACTCTACTCGTAATCTAAGCGTCTATCCTGCATTTTCTGGGTTCTTCCTAACCCAGTCCAATAGTGTGTCCACAAGCACGGGTCTCTCCCCAGATTTAACTTCCAAGATAAGGGCCCAGCCCTCTGGGTGCAGCTGCTCTGAGTCCCAGGGAGGACTGTTGGACTTCAGTCCCCATCATCATCAGCCTCGTGAGTGACAGATCACTTGTTCTTGACGTCAAAGAATACCACATGAAATAACCTGATAATCACAATTTGAATTCCTCTATGCTAATGGAGTCCCTAGATGGTTCTAGATTTCTGTGCCCTGCATTTCCTTAGAGCTCCACCTGTTGGTTTGGGCAAGTGTTTCCAGCTCTGAAATGAGGTGGGATTTCAGAATCCCACATAGTTGTGACCTCTGTTGAGCAGCTCGCCCCGGAGTTGGGGGGGAAGAGTCTGAATTCTCACAGTCCTGCCAGTAGTCTTTGGCCAGCCGATGGCTTTCAACACTCATCAGAGGACACTTTTCATTGCTTATGAGATCCTTCCGACCCATCAGATCAACGTTTAGGGCATCTCCTTACTAGTCACTTCAACTTACCTCGTGAAGTCAGAATTCAGGTGAGTGTGGCAGGCTTAACTCAACCCAGATACACTTTGTCCTTCACCTTCCTAGCGCATGACACAATTCTAGTTAAAGTTTACTATCAGCATATATGTGTGTATACACACACACACACACACGTAAAATCTCCTATCTTTCCTACTCAAGTGACTGTGTCTTATTCATCTTTTTATCCCCTACAGGGTGACATACTGCCTTTTACTCACTGTACACTGTAGAAACATTTGAATGAATCTATTCCCTACCCTCTTGGCATTGAACTTCAATTGAGGGCTTCCCCTCAATTCATGCTAATGCTGTTCTTTCTTTTATGATGCTTCTCCCTAGTTTGCACTGGCTGAAAAATGAACCTCGCCCAAGATGATTAAGTCTTCTTCCACATGCTCCCTCAGTTGGGCCTGTGTACTAGAAACAGGTCCCAAAGGCACTTTACTTCTTTTCTGACAAGTTTTGCAGTAGGTTAAGGCTATATTGTTCCTTCATCCAGCTGGTCGATAACGGCGTGCTGTGAATGGTCAGAGTTTCCATGTCGTCAAGATGTCTGGGGGTATGCACCTTTGTTCTCTTGTGTTCTTTTACCACTGGAAAGCAATTGCTTTGAACACCAAAAAACGATTACAGAAGATTATACCTTTTAAAGGCAATCTCTGCATCTTGTTCAGTGTGAGAACACAGTCTGAAAAATGTAGTGTGACTTGCACAGCAATTACTCACCTTGTTAGATCTAATTTCAGAATGCCTCAATTGCCCCTTATTTTAGCACTTTTTTTTTTTTTAATGTACCCAACAGCAGTGTTGAAACTTCAGTTCTCTTCAAGACTGTTTTGTTGGTGCCTACTGATTGCACCAAGCTGTACACACTTTTTTTTGATTTAAGCACTTAGAGGGCCCTGAGATCAATTTCTTTGTTTACTGAAGTCTTGTTTATTTCATAGAACTGTGTCATTGAGTATGGTGAATCTTCCAAATAACCAAAGCTCACTATGTTTAGGAACCCATTTTTTTTTTCTTTATTATCTTTAGTAGTTAGTAGGAATTTTTAAAAGATTTATTTATTTATTTATTTTAGAGAGAGTGAGAGCACAAAAGGAGGGGGCAGGGGCAGAGCAAGAAGGAGAAACAGACTCCCTGCTGACCAGGGAGCCCAACATGGCTGAGATGAAGGCAGATGCTTAACTGACTGAGCCATCCAGGTGGCCCAGTATGAATTCTTTGAACCTATATTTAATGATTCCCTGTCTTCTTCAGCAGTGTACTTAAATGAAAATTAACCCTTACTTGATGGTCTAGATCATCTATTTGCATTGATTATTTCATTGAGTTATTAAGATGTAAAGAATTGATTACTCTTATAGTAAATAACAGATTTAACAGATGGTTAAAATATTTTAGTTTGTTTTTATAGAACTTGATCTGTAGTCATCTATGATTTTTTGCTTCTGATCTTGTGTCCTTGATGCTGTTAATATACTGTCTTATGTTACATCCAAGTTCTAGAGTGACTATGCTAAGATGATTGACTGTCATTCATCTAGAACCCACTCTTCATGTGAAGACACTACTGTGTAGTGATTGCAAGTGTGCACTCTGTTTTATTCCCAGTTCCGCTATCTACTAGCTGTTGATCTTCAGCAAATTACTTAATCTTTGCATTTCTCTCCTCACTTACCTCATCTATTAAATGGGCATAATACTAGAACTGTGAGGATTAGGTACATAGGACGGTGTCTAGTGTATGGAAAGAGCTACATAGCTGTATGAGCTGTTTTTGTCATGGATAACAATGGATAAGTTGTTATCCGAAGAGGCCTTTGGATTTTGGCCAGCCATAGTCTAGGTCTGAGGATTACTAATAGTATAGATTGATTTTTCTGTCTCCCACAATTTTTAGATTACCCTTTTCTAGAAGTCACACAGATGTAGAATAATTAGAGTCAGCCTTGTATCTACCTATGTAATTTAATTGGTAGTTAGCCTAAACTAGAGTAAGAGTATTTGCATATCTCCCTATGTGTACACATTGTTGAGTACTGTGAAGTCATCCAGCCTGAGCCATAGCACCTAGTGCTTCCCTTACACCGAATCATGACAGCTCAGAACAGCCCATCCCTAGCTTTGGAGACTAAAAAACATGTTTATGACTTGGGCCTTCTAAAACCATCCAATGAACTAGGTTCTTGTCGCCCCTACCCCTCAAAGAACATGCAACTCTTTGTACAACACCTATCACCACGGGTCTAGTTGGAAGAGATTGCTTATCACCTATGACAGAATCCCACATGTGAAACTCTATGGTGGTTTGGTTCCACATACTCCATTTCTCTTTCAAGATTCGAGAGTGCTAAATGCCATGATTCCATCCTTACTGTTGGAAATATCAGATGGAATGATAGAATCAGGATCAGTGTCTCCAAGTTCTTAGCTGCCCTTAAGCCTCCCAACTTCAACACTCTATCCATCTTTCAGTAGGTTCAAGGGCTGCCCTGTCCAGTAGAGAAGCCACCAGCCACACTTAGCTCTTTATATTTCAATTAATTATAATTAAATGAAATTTAAAATCCAACTTTTCTTTTAATTAGCCAGTCAAGTGCTCAATAGACACATGTAGCTAGTGATGACCCTATTCCATCCATGCAGATAGAACACTTTCATCATGGCAGAAAGTTCTATTGGCAGTGTGGTAGAGAGATATTCACAGGGACATGTGGTACATACATGGTATTATGAGCTAAGGTTTAGGGTCTCTATCCTTGTTAGCCCATTACTGTACCCAGGACAGGATCTCTGGGGAGCTTCTAGGTTTCCTCTTGCCTTTCAGCATGAAGCCTGAGCTGACCAGAGCCAAGCCTGAATAGAGGCAACTTTTCTGTTTCTCCCAGACCCCACCTGTGTCTTGCCTATTCTTAACCATGTGGACAGTATGAAATGGAAGAGAAAGGAAGCTGTCCAAGAGAACTACAGGAGGAGAGATGGCAAAGAGAGAAGAAACCCAAGAGAGATTTCTCCAGAAGATTCTAGGGTCTTTAACTTCTTCCATGAAAGTGCTTATCTACTTTGGAAGTCTTAATGATTCTATTTTGCCTTTGAATCATGCCAAAATTTCTTTCTTGAAAGGAAATGAGAGATGGACAACTTTTAGGTTTAAACCATGAGTCACCTCCCATTGTTGGGTTATGAAATCATCTTAATAGGTTGGCATCAGCCATTTTTAAGGAGAATGAGGTAGAATAGAACAGATAATATCAAGTATACTAGATATGAAAATTTTTTTCATAATTTCTACTTCAGTTATATATATTGTATATTTATGTACATTTGTACTGGTTGCTGTGTAAAATATTGTGGGCTGTGGTCAAAGTCTGAATAATACTGAGTTAGAATTATAGGTAACACAATAAATAGAATTCTTTTTCTAATTTTCTAATGCCTATTTCCGTAATAGTATTACACTTGCTTTGCCATGTGTTTCATGTCATCCTTTTATGGGTATCAGAACCGTGAAAAATCCTACATAGAAAGCAGATGGTGGTCCCAAATCCTTAAGTGTAGCCACAGGTTTGGAAATCTTGGAAATATATGATAGAAAGGGTTCTATTGTGAAATTTGCAGAGTTGAGTGGAAGGAGTCCTTTCTGGTTGGTTTTACAGTGGGAATATTTTTCATGTGCTCATAATGTTCTATGTTGGGAGGTATACACACAGAGTATAACTACTTGTAAAAGACAGTTAAAGAAAGTGGAGGTAAGGAGGAGCATATTCCTGGAGGGCATAGATCAGAGGCTCTCATTCATTCAAGAAATTCATGGAGTGTTTACTTAACTGGCACTGGGACCAGGGCTAAGGACACAAAGATGAATATGGTGAGGTTCCTCCCTTTATAAAGCTTGCTGTCTGATTCCAGAGAAACAAGTCCTACAGTAAACACCTGCAGTACACATGAGTATAAGACAGCATAGGGGACTGGTAAGTTTAGATGCATCTTGCTCAGCCAGAAAAGGAGTATTTTCATCCTTGAGACTTTGCCTTGTCCAAACCAGAATTTTCTGCCCTGCATCACCCTCATCTTCCCCACCTAGTAGAAAATCTCTGCCCTTGACAGTGGATGTTCTTGTGTAAAGTTCAGTGAGATCAATGCCTAGCCATTCACAGGATTTATAAGTAGCTATAAAATGAGATTTTAAAATTTGGTTTGAGTCTTTTCATAGAATAATCATGTTCATGATTCAGCACAGGGTTTTTTCATGTTACATTCATAGTCAAGGGCTGCCTTTTTTTTTTTCTTCTTTTTTCCCACTGAAAGAATGCTAACAGGAATAAATTGAGTGGGATGAACCTTCATTGTCACCTTTTTTCTTCGCTTAAGTATTTATAGTAAGAAGATTAAATGTGCAGAAGCTGTTCTTCCCATTCATGTAAACCAAAGATACAAAGAATTTAGTCTGTGCCTGGGCGGTGGTTTGCCCTAATGAGAAGAGCGTGGCGATGGCAGCCAGGTGAGTGGGAGCCCAGTGGAGCTTCCGGGAGGCTGAGAAATGGAAGTGACCAGCCCCAGCAGCCTCCCGCTGGGGACCTGGGTGAGGGATAGGAATAGGACCTCTTCATGCCAGAACCTTGACTGGCAACTCTCACCCATCACCTCTTAGTTTTCTTGAGGGAGCGCTTACAACGAAGCCCTTTCCTTTTAACCCCTTACTTCCGGTTGACCATTCGTTCCCATTTACAAATTAGGACATTTGGCACTTGGCCATGAGCAGTCTGTTTATGGCCATGGAGTATCTGAAGTTGTGGCTGCTCCATCAAGATAGGAAGTGTAATCTCTCAGCTGAGCGCCTGTCTCTTGCATCTCCACCCTGTGCCTAGCACAGTTATCAGAGTAGGAAGCCGGTCAGAGGTGTGAGCCGAAACCCTTTTGGACCACGCTGAACAGCTGTGTTTTGCTATCCTGCTTTAGGAAAGCCATCACAGTGGATGGGCAGTGTGGCGTCTGCCTCCTACTTCTGAGTAGGATGGTCAGCACAGATTGTGCCAGCATGTAGACAGACGCTCAGCTCCCAGAGGACCTTTCTGTCCACCCGTGGTCACCACTACTCCACTGGGCTCCTTCCACTGGCTCTCTGTAGCTGTCATGGAAGTCGGAAACACGAGTATAAATATACACACACATATGTATACCCACACATATTTTTAAAGGGCTTGTGGTTTCTGAGAATGGTGAAAGGGAAAACTGTGTAAAGCAAAAATGCCCAAAGGATAGTGTGTCCTGGCCCACCACCCATCTTCAGAGCTCCGTGGTGCCTCTGTGCCCGTGTCTTCCCAGGAAACTGCAGATCCAGCGCTTTGACTCCGAGCATCTCCCCCTGACCTGGACCTAGACTTCTGTCCTTTCCAGCATGCTGTCTCACTAGCCTTCCAGCTCCTGAAATCTCATTTATTTTTTTTAGACATTTATTTATTTATTTGAGGGAGATAGAAAGGGAGCGTGTATGAGTCGGGGGAGGGGCAAAGGGAGAGGGAGAGCCAGAATCTCAAGCAGACTCCATGCTGAGCATGAAGCCTGACTTGAGGCTCGATCCTACAACCCTGAGCTGAAATCAAAGAGTTGGACGCTTACCTGACTGAGCCATCCAGGTGCCCCCTCATCTCAATTATTGTGGTCCCCTCTGTTGTCTCTCTCTTTATCCCTGGGGTTGTAAGACTTTGTTTCGCTATTGTCATTTTAGTGGGGTTTTAGAAGAGATCTGGCCTCATGTGTGAGTTCAGTCTGCTGTATTTGGGTCTTTCAGAAACCTCTTTTTAGGAAGAATTCCATCTGGGCAGGGACCTCAAACCACTTGCTGCCTCTTAAACCGGTGCTACCTTCCCGTGGTCTGGTATCTCATCCTGGCCCACGCCAGTTCCTCACTCCAAGCCTATCCCAAGTGCAGGAAGTCTGAAATGCAGCTGGCCCAGGCCTCACCTTTCCTTTAAGAATTGGTCCACCTCTCTTGTTTTCACAAAAAAGTATACATTTACTTTCCTGTACAATCCTATCTACTGTTTTTAGATTTATTTATTTATGTGTGAGAGAGAGAGAGAGCACAAGGAGTGGGGAGGGGCGGAGGGAGAAGGAAGCACGGAAGGAGAGGGAGAAACAGATTCCCACTGAGCAGGGAGCCTGAGGCAGGGCTCGATCCCAGGACCCTGAGATTGTGTCGCGAGGCATACACTTCACTGAGGCCCCCAGGCACCGCCCGACCTTATCTATTCTTACGTTACCTGACTGTTGAGTCTCAGAACTATTTTGCACCTCTGTGTATTGTCAACAATGTGTGTATTACCTGGCATTTAAAAGGTGCTTAATAAACAACAATGGTGATCGTCACTACCAATTATGGAGCTACGTTATAGCAGTGTTAAGTCTTACCTAATGAACTGGGAAGACACATTCTCGACCCAAAGCAATGAGGACCGATGGGGGGTGAGGGAGACCTGCTACGAGGGCGGACCTGGTGTCATGGGTGGGGGGGATGCAGGGAGGGTGTCCCGCCACCTCGCACGCCATCTCTCACTCATTAAAAATGGACGGTGGCATTTGGAAAGATAGAGGCGCTGTCTGGAGTGAAACAGACGCTTGAGCAAATGTGCTTTAGTTTCTGACCAGCGTAGCCCGGACACTCAGCCCCGACCGCTGTGGTGCCTTCCGGATGAGGGGACGCCGTCGGGGATCGTCTGCTCTGGCTCAGAATCCGCGCTGTGTGCATTCCGGGCATCGCTAAGTGAGTCCGCCGCCAGCAAGGCTGCCGTGCGTGCGCGCTGAGCGGGACCCGGAGTTCGTAGCATTTCTTTCCACGTCCACTCACCAAGAAGAGAGTTCCCCTTGAGTTTGCCCAACGCGTGTTGTTATGATTTTACGGTTCCGCAGAGTTTACCATCACCACCTCCCACTGCAGTTTCCGTCTCGCAGACCGTCCCCACCACGGTGCCCACCGTCATTGCTGCGGCAAGTCTGTCTGTCAGAAATCTCCAA
>ML093315.1:104289-163972 GCA_003697995.1 Taxidea taxus jeffersonii | reverse complement strand
TAGAAGCTGTGCCCTTTTCAAGCAGATACTGTAAATAGTGTCATCGTTTGGTATGAGTTATACCATCAGGGAAAAGACTAAAAAGCTTATTTATGTTGAAGGATAAGGGGGAAAAAAGAGATTTGCTTGGGTGGTTTATCTGGGTGTTGCATTTAAGATAATGGAATAGACACTTAAAATTCTCTGGACTTTGATTAATATTTAATTGATCTTTTCTGTAAGACTTCAAGCTAAACTGATTGCTAATAAAAGACACAACGTGGACAAAGGATTTATACGTATCTGACTTACTTTTAGAAGGTCTGAATTAAATTGGCCCAAGGCTGGTTTTCTTATTTCTGTGTTTATTATACTGCAAATGTTGTACTCTTTCAGAAATGGTGTGCATTAAACACTTCAAGTGTCTGATCCCATGTGGAATAAATATGAGAAAGTATCATGTTACTTTATAGTCATATTAGGAACTGAACATTTATTATATATGTGTGTGCATGAGAGGGAGAGAGAGGAAAGGAGAGGGAGAGAGATCTCTTAATTCAAGTCTGGCACAGATCAGAAAGATTTTTCCCAATTTCTTTGCATCACGCAGATTTGAGCAATAGAATGCTGGCATGGCAGCCGACTTGGAGTAGCCTTGGACTAAGATTGCCCATGTCTGCACTGTCCTCGGCCTGTCTTCTCTGTCATTTCCCCAGCCTGTCATTTTCTCTCTCTGGGCCTCAGTTCCCTCCTCAATAAAGTGAAGGGGTGGGTCTCAGTGAATTCAGAGCTACTTTATAATTTCAGTGTTCTTTAATTCTAAAAGCAATGACTTTGTGATCACAGAGTATAGTTTATAGCATAAGATTTTGAGTGGTCAGCCATGCCTTCCGTACCATGTAAGTAACACTTAAATTTTCCTTTTCTTTGCCTGGAATCTTCCATTCAATGCTTTTCACAGCCATGTCTGAACTAGAATGGAAGGCAAATAGTCCAAGTATAGATTGCGTATTGTTCTATCAGTTATCTGGGAAAGGGTTAAATATTCCTTTTTTTTTTTTTTAAAGTCAGGGATTTTCCTTAATGGCATTTGAATGAAATATTAAATGTCATGATAGAGACCAACAAACTTGCCAACATGTAGTTAAACAATTTGTGATTCCCTGGCTTTAGCATTTTGGAATAGTTCTGAAGTTGATGGGATGATTTTTTTTTTTTTTTTTGAGAGTCTCTGTGAACTATGGGGAAATCTTTTCAAAATAAAAGGAAAATCCTGTGAAAAATATAAAAAGCATGTTGGGTCTCCAGGGTAAAATTCAAAGGTTTAACTAGAAGATGACTCTCTTCCTCTTCAAAAAATCTGGACTTCATCCTCCATAAAGCAATTTTAACTTAAAAGGGGGGAGAAAAAAGCCAAAGTATGATGATATTTAGTTGGCTAGTTCATTTCATGGCAATTTCTAAAAATTTTTTAGTGATATATATATATATATATATATATATATATAGGCTAAGAATCTTGTGTAAGTTACATGCAGACTATATTTAAACTCTTTATAGTAGTCACAGTCTACTTTTACTATCAACATTACTGTAAAGATTTAGTGTTGTTATGTCTTTGTTTATGGGATCCATTGTTGCTATATCATGGAGTTATCTGGAGCCAACTCCTTGGTCAGAAACATAACCTCCAATTATAACATTGTTCCTATGGGAAAATGTGATCTACTTTATGATGCGGTTTCACATGGTGGTGAAAAGTAGAGAATGCCTGCATTTTTTTGAAGTTTAAGCTTTTCAACTCATTATACCATCAGTTATGACTTGGCAAGATGTGACTAGTGTGTCTTAGTTTGAAGTTCGCTCATGGATTCCATTTGAGTGGGAGTTCAGCCCCTCCCCCAAGCACATACAGAAAGGATAGTAAATGTGTAAGTCAAACTTAAGCCTTAACTGGAAAATTTGCTACACATTTATGCACTCATGTTTTTGGAATGAGAATTTAATTTGAAATGTTATAAAATAAAACGAGCTCTCTTCTCTGCAGTGCCAAACATCTTGATATTCCAAATGTAGACTACAGTTACAGTTACTGATAAATCCTGGCTTTTCTCTTAAAAATCCAAAAGTTCATTGTCCTTTTATGCTCCTTTTTGTCATTAATCAGACTTACATTATTGGGGACATCTTTAACTGAATATTTTAATTACTGCTAAGATCCTGCCGAGAATCATGGTCCTAAGTTACAAGAACAAAAAATAAAGCTCACGTTTTTTTGGTTGTTGTTAAGTAATTGAGGGTGTCCAATGAGCTTTTGTAAAAAGATAATATCTCTTTCATAGTACTACCCATTGGGACTTAGAAACTGTATAAGCCAAATCACTCATCTACAAAAAAATGCTGAGACTTACAGAGAACAGTAGTTTTGGCCAAGAGAGGGGTAAGCCCTGTACTGTGGCTTCCATTCTTTTCATGAGAAAAGTTAGCCAAAGCATAGGTGAGATAAAGAGCATACTCAGTAACAATATTAATCTAACATCAGGAAAATGGGAAGATTAATCTCCGAGTGCTGGACTTAGAAAGGGGAATCATGACAGCAGTACATTGCAGCTGTCATACTTAGTTAACTTAACATTTTAATTTTCTGTAAAGTTTTCTCACTTAGTGAAACCTGAACACTCATGAAAAGAATCAGAGCAACAGCCCCTGAGGAGACTCTTGTCACCCGCAAAGCAGATGCCACCTGCCAGCAGCCCAGGTATCACAAGCCTGAGGGCCCAGCTGGAGGGAGCAAAGAAGGTTGTGTTGGGACCTCGAAGGGATTCCCTGCAGTCAGCCTTTATCAGCGGAGCCCAAGAATCACTGGAGGTGCCGCTCTCTCTCCAACAGCACACTGTGATATCCCATGGGTCCCCACTTCATAAGCAACCCAGTCGACCTTTCTGCTTCTCTATCCCAATTACACAGCCACTGTGAAAAGTCAGAGCCGCTCTTTTGTAGTGGTATGGGTTAGAGTTCTCATACATGCCCATCCCTCTTCTACGTTCTTGCTGCGTGTTATCTGACCCACTCCTACAACTTAAATTATACCTCTGTAACTGTTGATGAACCCTGAAGCTCTATCTGCAATTTTATTTCTCTCCTGAGCTGCAAGCCTGGATTTATAACAACCGATTCTGTGTCTCTATCGAGATGTCATTTTAATTCATTGGGCTCAGAGGTGGGGAAGTGCCTGTTCTGTGCTCAGCACTGGGTGAGGGGCGTTCTTAAGCCTCATTCATACTATTTGCATATGCATGAGACAGATATTATTACTTCTGTTAAGAGAATCAGAAGAAATAACTGCTCAAAATTCTAGGCTTTATATTCCATATTCAGAGAGTGAATTCTAGGCTCTATATTCCATATTCAGGAGAGTGGTTACTGTGATACTCTAAGACATAAAGTTTATTCATGTAGGACTTATGCCCATCTGATTTCCAAAAATTATTTGAAGCAGCTTGCAAAAACAGCTGTCAAAACCAAGTTTAAAAGGACTAAAGGAAAAAAGATACACCAGGAAATTGGTGTGAGTAATTATACTTGAACATTATCTTGGAGGTTCCTGGTAGCCAAGGCAAAAAGGACAATATAAAATCCTTACTCTGTAACTAAAGGAAATACATGTTCAGCCGGAGAAATGCTTTCACTAGCACCAACTTTCAGGTCACTTTTAACATACATACTTGTAAAAGGGAAACTGTGTAATGAAATGACAATTTTCTAATGAAGGAATGTATAAGATCCATGAATGTTCTTATTATGATCAATTGTTTACGCAATAAATGGAAATATAGGAGAATATCTATAGAAATACCTTCTCTGGCATTTTATGTTAGGAGTAATGTTTTACATATGTATGTTCCAAAATAAAAACTGTTCAACAAATTAAATACCATTTATAAATATAGGTTGCCAAAAACACAGAAATATTCATATTATAACCATTTATCATATAGACTTGTGACCAAAGTTGAAGATTTATTATGTTGTAAAAATATTTCCCTGGGAATTTAAGTTGATATAACCTAGAAGTATTTAGTTTTCTGATCAATATTCTTGGCCTTATTATGAGTAGTATAAAATGTTCATAAGGATTTTTGTAAATGTGCAACACCTGGGTGACTCAGCCAGCTAAGCGTCTGCCTTGGGCTCAGGTCACCATCTCAAGGTCCTGGGATCGAGCCCCACATCGGGCTCCCTGCTCCTCGGGGAGTCTGCTTCTCCCCCTGCTTGTGCTCTCTCGCTGTCTCATGCTCTCTCTCTCAAAGAAATAAATAAAATCTTTAAAAAAACTTTGTATTATTGGAAAGATGGAAAATCAACACCTTAACTGAATCCATGTTATTAAAAAACCTTAGTGACTTTATGGAAACAATTTAGCACATTTATATCGTTTCATGTAAACGTGTGTTTATCAAAAACATTCTCAAGTTTATGAGATGTTCTGCATTGTATCCATCTATTCCATGGGCTCCATACCTCTTCATAAAGTTCTCTAGATAATGTCACGCCAAGACCGTGGAGATGACATTTTGATGTCAAAACAAAATAATGTAGCAGGAACCTATAGGAACAATGTTGCAGTGACAAAATGAAATGTCAGTGGAGGTCTATTGTAGCCTAATGTCAAAACAAAATGTCAGCCAAAATCCATGGAGACACTATTATGATATCAAAATGAAACAATATCAGAGGCAGTCTGCAGAGACATTACAATATGAGGAAAGACAAAACAAAATGATATCTACAGAGGCCTGTGACTTCTGAGTCTCAGGGAAGCTTCATGTCAGATAATAGGCTCATGACAAACACGGGAAATATTTCAGTACAGATCTTGCTTTACTTATGATGCGGTTAGGTCCCGATAAGCCCGTTGTAAGTTCAAAATATCCGAAGTCAAACATGTATTTAATACACCTAACCTACTGAACCTCATAGCTTTGCCTAGCCTGCCTTCAGTGTGCTCAGGACATTTCTAGCAGCCTACAGTGGGGCAGAATCATCCAACACAAAGCCTATTTGATAATCAAGTGCTGAAAAGCTCATGCATTTTACCGAATGCTGTACTGAGAGTGAAGAACAGAATGGCTGGACAGGTGCATGTCCATTGTTATCCGTTGTTTGTCCTCGTGAGATCCTGCTGCTGGCTGGGGGCTGGGAAGGGAGTATCACACTGTACGTGAGCCTGGAAAAAGATCTGCATTCAAAATTCGAAGTACGGTTCTACTGAATGCTGATCACTGTCCCAGCATCATAAACTAAAAAAAAAGAAAATCATTAAGTCAAACCATCATAAGTCGGGGACGGTCTGTATATATTCTCTATATCTTTTTTTTTTTTTGCCACTCAGGAAAATATCCAGAACCTATTCTTCAGTATAAATGTCTGTGTTCGTGCTGATATTTATATCTACATCTCTGCCTGTGTCTAGATCTAAATCAATGTCTGTGTCTATCTCTGACTTCCTTCTGGGCTTCTGTTGCTACTGCACACATAATTAGTTCTATTTGGTTTTGGCTTAGCTTCCCTGCACACTAGTGTTTGGACATCAGTTGAACGAAAAATACAGGGAAAGCAGTTTTGCAATCTGCTTGTAAAGGGTCATACTGAGTTTTAACAGATGCCTTGCTCCATTCCTTTCTCCTCTGTCCCAGGTATAAGCCGGCACTACCCTTGCCTTGGTGAGTCTCCAGGCATCAAGGCTGGTTTGGAAATGTGCACCCGGATTCCTGATTCAGTAGAACCCTGGCTAGGTACTTACTCTGCCTGTTTCCCCGTACTTTGATAGTCATTGAAAGATCAAAAATTCTA
Source organism: Taxidea taxus jeffersonii (assembly GCA_003697995.1). NCBI lineage: Eukaryota > Metazoa > Chordata > Mammalia > Carnivora > Mustelidae > Taxidea > Taxidea taxus. Next base: position 158,140 of record ML093315.1, on the reverse strand, counting down.
TATTTATTGCAGAAAAACAAATCTTCATTATACTCTATAATCATGTTGAGATATTTCCCCCCAAAGTTATTTAAGTTAGTAAAGTGCCTTTCCAATCCATGAGCATTTTCTATTTCTTTGTGTTGTCTTCAGTTTCTTTCACTAGTGTTTTATAGTTTCTGGAGTAAAGGTGTTTCACCTCTTTGGTTAGGTTTAGTCCTAGGAAGGTATCTTATTATTTTTCGTGCAGTTATAAATGGGATTGACTCCTTAATTTCTCTTTCCGATGCTTCATTATTGGATTATAGAAATGCAACAGATTTCTGTACATTGATTTCATATCCAGCAACTTTACTGAATTCATTTATCAGTTCTAGCAGTTTTTTTGGTGAAGTCTTGGGTTTTCTATATATAGTATTCTCATCTGCAAAGTGTGAAAGTTTTTCTTCTTCCTTATTGATCTAGATGCCTTTTATTTCTTTTTGTTGTCTGATGGCTATAGCTAGGACTTCCAGGACTATGCTGAATCAAAGTGGTGAGAATGGACACCCCTCTCTTGTTCTTGAACATGGAGGGAAAGCTATCAGTTTTTCCCATTTGAAGATGATATTAGATGTGAGTTTTTCCTTCTGTGGCCTTTTTTATGTTGATGTATATTCCCCCAAACCTACTTTGTTGAGGGTTTTTATTGTGAATGGATGTTGTAATTTATCAAATGCTTTTTCTGCATCTATTGAAATAATCGTATGATTCTTATTCTTCCTCATGATGCATCATGCTGATTGATTTGCGAATATTGAACCACCCTTGCAGTCCAGGAATAAATCTCACTTAATTGTGGTGAATGATTTTTTTTTAATGTATTGTTGGATTTGGTTTGCTAGTATTTTGTTTAGATTTCATCAGATATTTTGGCCTAAAGTTCTCTATTTTTGTGGTGTCTTTATCTGGTTTTGTTATCGGGGTAATGCTGGCCTCATAGAATGAATTTGGAGGTTTCCTTCCTCTTCCATTTCTTGGAATATTTTGAGAAGAATAGGTATTATCTCTTCTTTAAATGTTTGGTAGGATTTGCCTGTGAACCCATCTGGCCCTGGACTTGTTTTTTGGGAATTTTCTGAATACTGATCTAGTTTCTTTGCTGGTTATCAGTTTATTCAAGTTTTGTATTTCTTCCTCTTTCAGTTTTGGTAGTTTAAATGTTTCTAGGAATTTATCTATTTCTTCCAGGTTGTCCAGTTTGTTGGCAGACAGCTTTTCATAATGATCTCTTACAATTGTTTGTATTTCTGTGGTGTTGGTTTTTATTTCACGTCTCTCATTTGCGATTTTATTATTTGGGTCCTTTCTCTTTCCTTTTTTGATTAAGTCTCACTAAAGGTGTATCAATTTTATTACTTTTTTTAGAAGAACCAGCTTCTAGTTTCATCGGTCTATTCTACTGGGGTGTTTTGTTTTTGTTTAGTTTCTATATCATTCGTTTCTGCTCTGATTTTTATTATTTCCTTCCTTCTGCTGGGTTTAAGCTTTGTTCGTTGTTTTAAAAAATATTGTTAAAATGTCTGTATGATCCAAAATAATCTACATAGTGCAATCACTACCAAAATATCAAGAGCATTTTTCACAGAATGAGAATAAATAATCCTGAAATTTGTATGGAACCTCAAAAGAGCCCAAATAGCCAAACACATCTGAAAAAGAAAAGCAAAGTGGGAGACATCACAATTCCAGACCTCAAGTCAAATTACAAAGCTGTAGTGATCAAGACAGTATGGTATTGGTACAAACAATCACAGACACACAGATCAATGGAACAGGATAGAAAGTCCAGACGTGAACCCACAACCCCATGGTTGATTAATCTAGTACAAATCAAGAAAGAGTATCCAATGGGAAAAAGACAGTCTCTTCAACAAATGGTGTTGGGTAAACCAGACATGCACACACAAAAATAAACTCAAAATGGATGAAAGACCTAAATGTCAGACCCAAAACCATAGAAGTCTTTGAAGAAAGCACAGACAGTAATTTCTCTGACATTGGCTGTAGCACCTTTGTTCTAGATAGGTTTCCTGAGCTAAGGGAAATGGAAGCAAAAACAAACTGTTGGGACTACATCAAAATAAAAAGCCTCACCGTGACGGAAACAATCAACAGAACTACAAGGCAGCCTATGGAATGGGAGAAGGTATTTGTAAGTGACGTATCTGATAAAGGGTTAGCACCCAAAATAGATAAAGAACTTATAAAATTAAACACCTGAAATGTGAATAATCCAATTAAAATGTGGGCAGGAGACACGAACAGACATTTCTCTAAAGAAGACATCCAAATAGCCAGATGTTCATCATCACTCATCATCAGGGAAATGCAAATCAAAACTACAATGAGTTCTCATCTCACACCTGTCAGAATGGCTAAAACGAACAACACAAGAAACAACAGGTGTTGCCGAGGATGTGATGAAAGAGGAACCCTCTTGCACTGTTGGTGGGAATGCAAACTGGTGCAGCCACTCTGGAGAACAGTGTGGAGGCTCCTCAAAAAGTTAAACATAGCGCTGCCCTATGATCCAGGAATCACAGTACTAGGTATTTACCCAGAGAATACAAAAACACTAATTCAGACAGATACAAGCACCCTGACATTTATAGCAGTTTTCATTTATAGTGGCCAAATTATGGAAGCATCCTAGTGTCCATCAATACATGAATGGATAAAGATGTGTGAGATTATATATATGTATATGTGTATATGTGTATATATAGATATGTGATACAATATATAATATATGTATATGTGTGTATATATGTGTGTGTTATAATGGAATATTATTTGGCCATAAAAAATGAAGTCTTGCCATTTGCAATGACATGGACAAAGCTAGAGTGCACAATGCTAAGCAAAATAAGTCAGAGAAAGACAAATACCATATGATTTTACTCGTATGTGGAATTTAAGAAACAAAACAAATGAGCAAAGGAAAAAAAAGAGAGGCGAACCAAGAAACAGTCTTCACTATAGAGAACAAACTGGTGGTTACCAGAGGGGAGGGGATGGGGGGATGGGTGAAATAGATGAGGGGGATTAAGGAGTACGCTTGTCATGATGAGCACGGGGTGATGTACGGAACTGTTGGATTAGTATATTGTACACCTCAAACGAACACTACAATGCATATTAAAGAACTTGAATTAACATACAACCTTAAAAATTAAATTAAAAAAGAGAAAGCATTACATTTGAAGCCTTTTAGGTTGTACATCTGAAACTAAAATAACACGGCATGTTAATTATACTTGAAAAAATTAAATTTTTTACAAAGGTGTTAAAGTCTTTGAACAACATTTTAGACAGAAGTGAAAATTTGACTACATGAATCAACTTATAAAGGTCAAAGAGTTTCTCGCCCACATTTTAAACATTTTGTGTCTGGAAGTCAGTATTATTGATTTTTTTCTTTCGAAATTCGCAAATGCCTGAAATAGAGGAAAAAGTCAAACTAGAAAAGGAAACTGCTTCTAGGAATCCTATACCACAAATTAAGTAAAGATTTTCTCATTTGTTTCAGCTACAGTACAATTTTAAAGTCACGTGTAAGTAATACGATACAGTGAAGTCTCAGTTAACTAGAAATCAACCAAGCAAACCCACAATTAACCAATGTTTGCAAAAGTTTAGTTTTAGAAGAAAGAGGGAGATGCCTACGAAAGTGCTACTATTGGGAATTTGCCCAAAAACACCAGCGAGAAAGCAAAAGGGCATTTGCGTATTATCCCGTAGTTGATGGAATAAGATTCAGCTCAAGTACTCCTTTCTCCTGCTCAGATATTCAGTAATGAGAACTAAAGTTCATGAGAATCTCAAAACTTTTTAAGAAACTCAAATGATATCCATTATTCCTTTTTTCCAAGATGGAAGAGACTTTAGTGCTTTCTGGAAAGATTTTCAAACTCGGGGATTGTAACAAACATACAAAAAGGACTTTTGGTAAGCTCTTATTTAGTCAGAGTAGCAATTGATTCTTCAAAGACTGTGATTATTCAGGATTTTATACCAGGTTCCATTTGCTTATATGAATTCACATGTACTAGCTACAGAACCAAATCTCTTAGAAAATGGCATCAGCTTTGTGTGTGGTGGGGGTGTGCTGAGTCCCGGACTGTATTCTCAAAGCATGCTTCTGTGGCTATGGTTTCGGATTGCACTGTGGGAAAAGTCATGAAACATTCTACCACGAACACCAGTGGGATAATTTTAAGAGATCCAAGTGGGAGCTGGTCACTATTTGGCAGGAGAATTAAGAGTGTACGCCAGCAAATATTGAAACAGGGAATTAAAAATTATAGATTGTAATCACCACTTCGAGCAATGGTAATAAACTTGCGTAATAAACATCTAAACCCAATCTGTTAATTTCATTACATATCAAAGAAAAAGCCATTTGGAGTATAATGCCAGAATGTGTGTTTGTGGAAGAAAAGTTTGAAAGACTTGGCTAAATCATAAAAATAAGATATGCTTGTATTTGGAGCTTGGTAGGTTACAGATTGAATTCTTTAAAAGTTTAGTCTCTGAGTCAATATATATGGAAATATTTTTAAAAGTATATATACACACATACATATTCACATATATTTACATATATTAACATTTATAAACATACAGCATGTATAAATATATAAATATTCTAAAAAGTAATTTATGTGCATAAAACATATATAATATAAAAGAACAATAATAGAAATAATTCTAAAGCTTGCTGGGGAACATGAAACATAAGACAACGATCAATATAGTGGGAAAGAGAGAGAGGAAAAAAATCAAAAGTTCATTCTGGGAGGTCCATCATATAATGAATATATTTTCTAGAAAGAGAGAACAGAGGTAATGATGGAGAGATTATTAGAGAAATAACACAAGAAATTTTCCCAGAGATGGAGAACTTAAGATCCTAAATTGAAGAATTAACTAGTGCCCCCAAAAATCAAATTTAAAAGGAAACAGGATTGTGAAGTTTCAGAATAACAGAAACAAAGAGACGATCCTTTAAAGAAAATATCCAATAAAGAGCTGGGAATCAGAATGTTAGATTTCTCAACAGCAACACTGGAAGCCAGTAGGCCATGGAGCCATACCTTCACATATTAAAGAGTCGTGTTTCCTAACCTGTGGTTCCATCCCTAACCAAACTGCCAGTAAGTGGTGATGGTTTAAGCATGTAAAGATACAAGTTCTTGTTTTGTTTTTTGTTTTTGTTTTTCTTTTTTACTTCTAATACTTTCCCTTTTAGGAAGCTACACAATGTACTCTAAAAAGATCCCAGGATGATGATGAAGGGAGGTGCCAGGACTACCACTATGCAGAAACCTGGAGAGCCCAGTGCAGACTGGAGCATGTAGAAAGAACACTTGATTTGGAGTGCTCCAAGAAAAAACCCAGAATTGATAGGCTATGATAGGTTGAATCATGTAGAAATGTGTCTAAGTCTATAAAGAGGGAGAAGATAGTTGCAAAAGACCTAGCTGATAGAAGACTGTTAACCCAAATATACAGAGAACTCTTAAAACTCAACAATAAGAAAACCAACTGCCGATTTTTTTAAAGGTTTTCTTTATTTATTTTAGAGAGAGAGTGTGAGTGGGGGGAGGAGGGGAGGGAGAGAGTATGGGAGGGGGAAACAGTGTCCAGCAGACTCTGCTGAGCATGGAGCCAATGCAGGGCTCCATCTCACATCCCTGAGATCATGACCTAAGCTGAAGCCAAGAGGCAGATGCCCAACTGACAGAGCTGCCCAGGTGTCCCTCAACAACCCAATTTCAAAAAAAGGATCAAGGGCTTCAAGACTTTAACAGTCACCTCTCCAGAGACAATCCTCAGATGGCAGATAAGGATGTGAAGAGATTCTTCACATCACTGTCATCAGGAAAATGCAAATTAAAGCACCAGTGAAATACCACTACATATCTGTGAGAATGGCCCAAATCTGACAACACCAAATGCCCGTAAGGATGTGGAGCCACAGGAACTCAGTCATTGCTCGTTGGAGTGCAAAAATGGTACAGGTACTTTGGAAGACCAAAGTTTGGGAATTTCTTACAAAACTAAACATACCTTACAAATCCAGCAATTGCACTCCTTGGTATTTACCCAAAAGAATTAAAAATTTATGTCCACACAAAAACCTGCACATGAATGTTTATAGCAGTTTTATTTGTAACTGCCAAAATTTGGAAGCAATCAAAATTTCCTTCAGTAGGTGAATGGATAGAAACTGTGACATATCCAGACAATGGAATATAATTTAGAGCTTAAAAAAAAATGAGTTGTCAAGCCATGAAAAGTCACCAAGGAAACTTAAAGCACATTGTTATTAAGTGAAAGGAACTAATCTGAAAAGGTTGCATACTATGTGATTCCAACTCTTTGACATTCTGCAAAAGGCAAAATATGGAGACAGTAAAAAGATCAGCAGGGAAGGTGGGCGAGGGATAGATGAACAAGTAGAGCACAGAGGACTTTAGGGCAAAGAATATACTCTGCATGATACTATAATAATAAATAAATGTCATTATACATTTGCTCAAACCCATAGAATCTACAACCCCAAGAACAGACCCTAATGTGAATTATGGACTTTGGCTGATAATGTTGTGACAAGATAGGTTCTTGAATTGTAACCTGTATACCACTCCGGTGGGAGATGTTGTTCATAACAGGGGAGGCCACACACATGTGGGGCAGGAGGCCTGTGGGAAATCTCTGTACCTTCCTCTCAGTTTTGCTCTGAACTTAAAAATGCTCTAAAAAATAAATCTTCAAAAAATAAAAAGACTACAGAGGGTGGAAAAAATTAGAGACAGGCTCTAAGAACACTAAGCCAAAGAAAAATCAAGAATGTCATAGAAGAAAGGAAATGTAGGGACGTCTGGGTGGCTCAGTTGGTTGAGCGGCTGCCTTCGGCTCAGGTCATGATCCCAACGTCCTGGGATCGAGTCCCACTTTGGGCTCCTTGCTCGGCGGGGAGCCTGCTTCTCCCTCTGCCTCTGCCTGCCACTCTGTCTGCCTGTGCTCTCTCTCTCTCTCTCTCTCTCTCTCTCTCTATCTGACAAATAAATAAATAAAATCTTTAAAAAAAAAAAAAAGAAAGGAAATGTAATCACAGAGGTCCATTTGAATTAGTAATGAACAATATTTCTATAACTAATATAAATACGAAAAAAAGCGTTTAAAAGTTCTGCTATAACCGGATCGAGAGGACGTGGGACATGAGAACAGGGAGTGGAGCATGGGATTGCCATGTATAAGAGAGTTAGTGCTTCTTCTACCTTCACAGGAAATCAACAAATAATGTTTAAAATTATTCAGAAAAATGTAGTGAAATGCCAGAGGTATTTGGTTAGATAGGGATTATTGTTAAATCTCTAGCTTTTGTTTTGTATAATAAATCATATTGATCATTTACTCTTAGTAATATTGAGTATAGTATTGGAAATTATTAATTATATGGAAGAAAGTGAGCTGAGAATCATCAACAAGAGTGTATCACAAACCAGGAATTATGATTGATCCATTCTGCTATCTGAGGTTGAATTAAAAAGAAATATTGTAAAAAACAGTGAAAAGCCTTAAAAGTGTTTAGCTTGGGATTGGGTAGTCAGAGGGACACGAGGCGATGAAGCAGAAGATACTTTAAGACTTTTAGTTAGCAGTTAAAAATACCAACCCTACACATGCAAGTGTTGCTTTGAAAAATGTAATTTACAAAAGAATGATGCAGGCCATTTTCAAAATCTATCAATAATTCCAAACCAATATGGTCTCATTTTTTGTTTCTCATAATTTAATTGAACATGAAATGAGAAGTTAAACTGATCAATGTTTCTATCTCATTTATTTCCTCTATCCAGATAAATTATTTATAAGTTGGGACATGGCCAGATTGCAAATTGAAGGAAAGCCTAAAAAATTATTAGCTAATAATTATGAAGTTAATTAAGACATAAATAAACATTAAAAAAACTACCTGTCAATAGAAGTATTCCAATGATCTTTAAAATGTTTATAAATCAATAATATGTGCAAGCTCTACATTTGGGCACATCCAGTGTTCTGTATTCTTAGAAGACTAATAAATGTATGTTTCTGCTTTTATTCTAGTTCTCAGAAACCTTTCAGAGTTAGCCAGTCATGAAATCACAGGGCTTGTATCTCCTGTTACATTATTTTCCATTTTAAATCATTCCAGGAAAGCCATATAGAATTTATCCATAATTGAGAACTGACATGAGCATTAAGCAGCATATTACATTGGAGTTTTTATCTTAGAAAAAAAATAGCTTAGTTTCGTATAGTATTTTGCAATTAGGCTGTCATTAAGGACAAAGAATGCAAAAAAACAAAAAAGAATGTTAGTCTTGAATTCTATGTAATCATTTCATGATTAAAGAATTAAAATAATGGTTCTATAATTAGTTTCTATGCTTGTATGATAAAACCTCTCTAATATGAAAAGGAACATGATAATCGTTTTATTTTGTCATCAAAACCCATCAGGTTTTGTAATTTAATTTCCATTGCTTTCTTATTTCAAATTTTCATAATGTACTCCTGATTTTCACTCTTCTTTTCACTCTCCAGAATTTTCACCTGTGCTCTCAAATTCCTTTGCTCTTTATTCAGACACTCAAATGTATATTTTAGTTTGAAGCACAGACTTTAACTGTGGGTCACAAATGGCTAACCTTCATATCCCCAGTGGTTTTATTGAATGAATAGCCTAAGCCATAAACTTTCTTCAACTCTCTAACCTAATAGAATGCCTTCTATGTCCTTGCCATCTATTAGACAATTTATGAAAATCATAAGATCTATGAAAAGAAAGTGCACTTGGGGCATTATCTCCAAATTATAACTGTGTCTTGCATTGTGCAAAGAGAAATGTCATATGTGGTTTCTTAGAGGCAGTAACATTGTATTTTCAAGAATGCGTTTAAATTCATAGGTATACCTGGGAAACATTTTCTCTCCCATCATTTATTTGTCTAAAGCCCCAGAGTAGCCAACTAGGCACTCGAGGCACACTGCTTCTCTCCCCCCGCTCCCTTGCCCATTTTCCTCTAGGGATCTGGGGAGGTTCATTCTGGGTTCTTGCACCTTCTCTGGGGTCTTAAGCTCCAACACTCCGTCTCACAATAGTCAAAGCTCACTTGTTGGAAAGTTTTATGAGAACATGATTTCTGAAGTAAAAACTTTGATAAATCATTTTTCATTGATGGTCTTTTAAAGCTTGCTAAATAATGTTACTTTGTGCTAAGTTTTAAGTAAATGCCTCATCGGAGGTGTGACTGCAGTAGATTTAGCAATCTTTCTGGGTAGAACACAACTTGGATTATTTCTGTGAAATTTACTAGTCAGGAAAAAACGACCTCAGGCTCATAATAGAATGTCTTTTCTCGTGTATTTATTGTTGGGTCCTGAAATTATGTATGTCCGTGCACGTGTGTTTTCTTTGTAGCTGGACGAATTCCCCTCGAAAAAGTAAAGCTAAATTTTTCTCACTCCTGCCTGAGACCAGTGACAGGCTAATAAGGAAGAGTGATGATAGTAATAAAATGGGGTGAGGGGTACATTCCTGAGATTTTGCTGCTTATAAAATGATAGCCCTGTTACCAAATGACCACACAGGGACCCAGAGTAAGATCTAGTCCCCAGTCTTTCTGATGGAAAGAGGTGACCCTCCCTGTGACTCATCACATCAAGCAAATGCAGTATTAACAGCTTTGGTGACTACCTTTTTAACCCAGAAAACGTAGCTGTATGTTTTTAATTTGTTATGATTTATTACCCTGAAATTGGTGTGAAATGGACAACAAATCATAGGTGTCAAAAATCTGAAAATGAATTTTATCAGCTGAGGAAAGTGAGTGCCTTTGGGATTTGCATAAGTTTCTCATAATTCTTTTCATATTACAAGTGATGAGCAAAACTGTGAAAATAAACTGAAAATGACATGATATTTCCTAAGTAGCTAATTTCACATGTACATATAGACACATATAAATATAGCCATTTGGCCTCACATTAGACTTTTTCTGTAATTCAAAGTGATTTGTGCATACCACAGCAACATTTGTCTAAAAACCTTAAACATTAAAATCATTGTCACATCTCACAAAGGTATGAGATTATCTATAGAAAAATTATACCTTACAGCAAAGTATATGCCAACTTTGCTTTTTCACTGTTCAAACTGGGAAAAGAGAATTTATACCTATTCACCAGTATAAAATTGTGAAGATTAAAGAAAGATCTATTCCTAAATTTCGGATGTTATAAATACCCTTCAGCATTAAAATAAAAAAAAAAAGGCTCCCCGTGTTAGGAACTAACTTTGCATGCATAATTAATTGGAGCACCATATTCCTACTTCACAACCAGAAGAGAAATTGAATTCAGGTGTTTGGTGAACATATGGGGGATTTACTGTGAATTTATGACCTGTGGTTTGAGTGTAAAACCCCAAGATACTTGCTGATAAAACTTAATGAAGCTTGTGCAAAGGAGCTATTTTTATTTGTAGTTTGGTAATTGATACATTTCTTGGTTTAACCCTCCCAGCCTTTCCCCCATTTCTCATAAATCTTCCAGCCTGAGAGAGAGAGCCAGAGTAGAAAGCCCTGGTCTTCTGAGCCAGAAGACTAGTGCTTACCTACAATGAAAATTCAGATACGCTTTTCCACAGCATTTCAGTCCATTCCTTTCTCCCTTCCCATTTAATCTAGCAATTTATGCATTTCCACCTGCACAGGTAACAGGAGGCAAATCCAAGTGCCATGGGAGGCAGCATTCCAGGTTCCTCTAAGAAAAGCAAAAACTTCCAAAGGGGGGTGATGTCATTTGACTCTGTCCTAAAAAAGCAAAGATGGAGGCACAGTGTAGCTCCTCATTAAAATCTCGGCAACAAACGCATTGCCATTCCCAGGTTTTTCGCCCAGGAATCAGCCTGCCACACGCACGCCCTAGCAATACCGCTTTGCTTCTCTGTTCCTAGGTTTGTACCACAAATGCTCCTGATGTGAGTGCCAAGAAAGAAAACACATGACAAGTGCTCCGTTTTAACATACGGGGTGTAATGGGTTTAATGAGAAACCTGTGTTTGCTCACTAATTTACAGCAATTAGGAACTCAGTTCTGACATCTGTAGATTCTAACTATTTGTCTGGCGATTACAAGATCAGGAAGAGTTTATGCAGTTGCTAATCAGTGTAGAGAAACAGCTCGGTGAGAATAATGAGACATACCTTCAGTCTCTCGATGGCACCAGCCCCTAGGAGTTGTGCTGGTAACGCTTTTCAGTTCAGTGACATTTTCCCCCCCAACACTGTAGTCATCACTGTTCAAGAACCTGTTTGTATCCACTTTATCATGCTGACAATCTGTCTGTTTTGAAAGGATTACAACTCTGTACATCGGTGCGTGACATCACAGTAAGACATTGCTTAATGATCTGAGACACTTGTGGTCATTGCTGGCTGCCTGTTTCCAAAGTTGTGTGACAGGTCTGCCCTACATATGTTTCCTCGGGTGTCACTTTTTTACCTTCTCTGGTCCTAGTGTCTGTTTTAAGTGACATCCGTAAAATAGTTGAATTTTAGACTTGCCGCTGGTACAAATAAAGGGCCTAAAAGTTTTTCCTTCTCTGGGATACAGGAAGAATTAGTCATTGGACAAGGGAGGGAAAGGTGCTTTAATTTTTACTCTAGTGAAATATCTTGAAAAGTAATAGTACCCGGGAAGGATGGGTTGTTTACATAACGTACGAGATCTTTAGTTTTATCATTTGTGGGTGACTACCAAGGAGGTAAAAAAAGAGATACATTTCCCTGAAACAAGTGGCCCTCCTGTGAAGGGCGGGTTATCTACAGACAGCATCAAGGCTCGGAAAAGCCAGAGTTCAGGAAAACAGGGTCTTTGAGTGTCATGAATGGTATCCTGGAAGCTTTAAATTACTCTGGTCTTTGCCTTTGTCAGTGTGCTGGGATGCAGGCCATAATGGTGTTTCAGAAGGCTGGATGGCAAGATCCGGAGTCTGGGAGATGGTTGGACTTTGAAGCGCTGGTGGCTGGAGAAGAAAGAGTTCCTTAAGGGGAGAAGTTGGCAATCAACAGAGCTCTAAGGGCCCCCGTCGGGTGTAGCATGGGACCCCGGGGGAGGGCTAGAAATACGTCAATAGGAATACGCTTCGAGTGTGGAGTGGCATATCTGAGATCTCAGATAGAATTTGGAAATTGACTTTTGTGGGTTTTTTTAATTGGGAAAAGAATAATGTCCTTTTGCATTTCCAGTAATTGGATGCCAAGTGCAGGTGTGAAATCCAGTAGCATTTGGAATAGAGTTTTGTACTTAGGCCAAAAAGTAAATTGCTAGGGCTGAGGAATATAGAGCAAAAATGGAAAGGCCAAGGATATAAGCTGATGTGGTTAATAAAATCTTTACTGTGTGTACCTGTTCTTTTTTTTAAATTTTTTTTCCCAAGATTCATTGTTTATGCACCCAACCCAGTGCTCCATGCAATACGTGCCCTGCATAACACCCACCACCGGGCTCACTTAACCCATCCCACCATGCCCCTCCAAAACTCTCAGCTGGTTTCTCAGAGTCCACAGTCTCTCATGGTTTGTCTCCCCCTCCGATTTACCCCCACTTACTTCTCCTCTCCTTCTCCCAATGTCTTCTGTGTTATTACTAATGCTTCACAAGTTAAGCAAAACCATATGATGATTAACTCTCTCTGCTTGACTTATTTCACTCAGCATAATCTCCTCCAGTCCCATCCATGTTGATACAAAAGTTGGGTATTCATCCTTTCTGATGGAGGCATAATACTCCATTGTATATATGGACCATATCTTCTTTATCCATTCGTCTATTGAAGAGCATCTTGGTTCTTTCCACAGTTTGGCAACTGTGGCCATTGCCACTATGAACATTGGGGTACAGATGGCCCTTCTTTTCACTACGTCTGTATCTTTGGGGCAAATACCCAGTAGTGCAATTGCAGGGTCATAGGGGAGCTCTATTTTTAATTTCTTAAAGAATCTCCACACTGTTTTCCAAAGTGGCTGCATCAACTTGCATTCCTCCCAGCAGTGTAAGAGGGGTTCCCCTTTCTCCACATCCTCTCCAACCTTGTTTCCTGTCCTGTTAATTTTGGCCATTCTAACTGGTGTAAAGTGGTATCTCAATGTGCTTTTGATTTGAATCTCCCTGATGGCTACTGATAATGAACATCTTTTCATGTGTCCGTTAGCCATTTGTATGTCTTCTTTGGAGAAGTGTCTGTTCATGTCTTCTGCCCATTTTTTGATGTGATTATCTGTTTTGTCTGTTGAGTTTGAGGAGTTCTTTATGGATCTTAGATATCAGCCCTTTGTCTGTACTGTCATTTGTGAATATCTTCTCCCATTTCTTGGATTGTCTCTCTGTTTTGTTGACTGTTTCCTTTGCTGTGCAGAAGCTTTGGATTTTGATGAAGCCCCAGAAGTTCATTTTTGCTTTTGTTTCTTCTGCCTTTGGGGACATATCTTGAAAGCAGTTGCTGTGGCCAATGTTGAAGAGGTTACTGCCTATGTTCTCCTCTAGGATTTTGATAGATTCCTGACTCACATTGAGGTCTTTTATCCCTTTCAAGTTTATCTTTTTGTATGGTGTAAGAGAATGGTCAAGTTTCATTCTTCTACACATAGCTGTCCCAATTTTCCCAGCACCATTTATTGAAGAGACTTTTTTCCACTGTATATTTTTTTCCTGCTTTGTTGAAGATTATTTGACCATAGAGTTGAGGGTCCATATATGGGCTCTCTACTCTGTTCTATTGGTCTATGTGTCTGTTTTTTGTGTCTTGGTGATCACAGCTTTGTAGTAAAGCTTGAAATCTGGCAATGTGATGCCCCCAGTTTTGTTTTTCTTTTTCAACATTTCCTTAGGAATTCGGAGTATCTTCTGGTTCCATTCAAATTTTAGGATTGTTTGTTCAAGCTCTTTGAAAAATGCCGGTGGAATTTTGATCGGGATGGCACTGAAAGTATAGGTGATTCTAGGCAGTATAGACATTTTAACAATGTTTATTCTCCCGATCCATGAGCATGGAATATTTTTCCATCTTTTTGTGTCTTGTTCAATTTCTTTCATTTGTGTTCTGTAGTTCCTCAAGTACAGATCCTTTACCTCTTTGGTTAGGTTTATTCCCAGGTATCTATGGTTCTTGGTGCTATAGTAAATGGAATTGATTCTCTAATTTCCCTTTCTATATTTTCATTGTTAGTGTATAAGAAAACAACTGATTTCTGTACATTGTACCTGTTCTTTTGTAAATTGGGGATTTGAAGGACATATGTTAAGTCCCAAACTCTGGACAAACTAAGTAAAACCAGATACAGAAGTATCTCTGTGAGTTATGTCAAGATCCTGGCGGGTCACCCATTTCTGCCAGGAAGAGAAACTAGGAGTGAGCCCGTGAGTTCAGTTTTACTGAATGACCTAGCTGGTGGGTCTGTTTTCACCACACTTTGAGAAAATACCCACATGGCAGATTTGGTCTCATGAGGACTGATTTTCAGAGCTCACAGAGCCAGAGTAGGTACGTTGGGTGAGGTGATGAGGAGATTGACTGAAGGAGTCACCCTAAGCCATTGGGTAGATTTCTATGGAGTGTTCTTGGCGATATACTGGTGTTCAGAGGAAAGCTCATTTGATTGGTTTCTTGTGTTAAGATCTGACAGTGACCATCTTTCAGGGGCTTCTTCTGCAATAGTATTTACTTTGTGCAATTTTTCTCAGAGACTAGAACTTTGGAGTGACTAACCATATAAATAAGAGTGGTAAAACTCATTCATAAAATATGATTCCTCTCTTGATTCTGCTCTTTGAACCAGCATGCTTTTCCAACAGGCAATATTTGTTTGCAACCATGGGCAGGGCTTAGGTCTTTGTGCTTCTAGGCAACTTTATTCCATTTAATACCTATGCATGGCCAGCCCACCCCCACCCCCACCCCCGCTACTCTGCCAGCACTAAGGTTATATGGTGGTGGTTGTGGTGAATGTTTGTGTCCATATGTAGGTGTGTGTGTTTAAAGGAAGGAGATTTAGAGTGTCTATTTGTTATCTTTTGTTGCAATGGAGCACAAGAAAACAAACCCACCGAGTGCAATCACATTTCAAACCCCTATTTGCATCACATCCATGAACATCCTGTGGGTGAAATCAAGACACATGGCCAAGGCCAACATCAAAGGGTATTAGTTCTACTGCTGGATAACACATTAGCACAGTCTTTTTTTTTTTTTTTAAGATTTTATTTATTTATTTGACACAGAGAGAGAGATCACAAGAAGGCAGAGAGGCAGGCAGAGAGAGTGGGGGAGGCAGGCTCCCTGCTGAGCAGAGAGCCCGATGTGGGGCTCGATCCCAGGACCCTGAGATCATGACCTGAGCTGAAGGCAGAGGCTTAACCTACTGAGCCATCCAGGTGCCCCACAAATTAGCACAGTCTTAATAGCTTCTTCTATCAGTTTCTATGGATCTGGGGTCCAACAACAGCTCAGCTGAATGCTCTGCTCAGGGTCTCATCCAAGTACAATCAAAGAGTCAGCCAGGCTGGGGTCTCACTGGGAGGCTCCACTAGGGAAAGGAACATTTGATTCCCTGCTCCTGGAGTTGTTGACAGCATTCTGTTCTCTGCAGCTATAGGATTCAGGGCCGCTTTCTCCTTCAAAGCCAGAAGAGAGAGATACAGACTTGCAAGATGGACACTGCATTCTTATATAATCACACAAATGTAATCATATCCATTCCTTGACTTTTATCCCATTTCATTGATAGATGCAAGTCATAGGCCCTGCCACTCTAAAGTCTGTCCATTACAAATATTTATTAACAGTTTACCCTGCCACAGGGATGTGACTTGCAGAATATAAATATATTTATATATTATAGAATATAGATTTTTATATCACATTTATATATTTATTTATTTATTTTATTTTTAAAGATTTTATTTATTCATTTGACAGACAGAGATCACAAGTAGGCAGAGAGGCAGGCAGAGAGAGAGGAGGAAGCAGGCTCCCTGCTGAGCAGAGAGCCCGATGCAGGGCTTGATCCCAGGACCCTGGGATCATGACCTGAGCTGAAGGCAGAGGCTTTAACCCACTGAGCCACTCGGGCACCCCTCAATATATATATTTAATGATTGTGATGAAGTCATGATCTTAAGAAAGAGAAATACATGCACATGTAAGTTATAAACACTGTAAAACAATGTTTTCTGGTAGAATCAGAAGATGGAAGGGAAGGAGAGGCTATTACAGATCCGAGTGAATATACCTTCCTCCCTTGTCTTGTGCTAGAGATGATAATCACCTCTTCGTTATGGGCACCGTGGAAAGCCTGCCACAGTTCGTTCTTTCCCTTCTGTCTTCCCCATCGCCTATAATGGTTTCCTTCCTTCTATGGGAAAACTAGTGTGTTCTGAGGTGATCCTTCTTGCTCAAAAAAATGAGTGGTCATTATCCCTTCCTTTGAATTCTGGATCTTAAAGCTATGCCCTCTGTTCCAGCTTTCCAGATTTCTTTTGCATAATTAAAAATGCAAATGTTAAGGTGTTTTTAGTCCATAAAGAAGTAATCAGTCACATCACAAACCCCTCTCTCTCAGCATATGTTGGTCTGAAAAGATAGGTCCGAACTCCAGCCTGCGGGCAGTAGACCCAGCATTAGATCAGAAGGAGCAGACAGCTTTGGAGAGGCAAGACTAGATGAAAATGCCTAGTTGTCTTTTTTTAAGAAAAATATTTTTGTTTCTTGGGCCTGTTACTAGGGGATCACTGGCCTTATCTTGGTGCAGTGGAAGTAAATAGCCTAGAAAAGCAACGTATAAAACAGGCAGCACCCACGGAATACAAAGTAGAGGTTGCAAGCTAGCTGCCCACAGACCTAATTGGTTTGTTGGTTTTTTTTGTTTTGTTTTGTCTCACCTTAGCTCGAAAAAAAGAAAGTAAGCCAACATTTAAAATTCAGGGAATAGGGGAGAAAACTATAGTTCTGGCTTCTCTGTAAAGAAAAAGAAAATAGAAGGCAACGCTAGGCTCACATCCCTTCAGGACAACAATCTACTGAAACCAAGTAAGGGACCCCCTTTCCAGACCAAGCATATTACTCCCATTTGTCACAGAACCCACATGGGTGCTCCCAAGGCCTTCGGCTTTCCTTCCGTCCTTAGTTAATTGCCCCATGGGCCTGGGAATTTGTCCCGACTATGAAGTTTACAAGCTGAATTATTTTCTAAGTGGTGTCCATATGGCCCCTGCAGTGCTTTCGGATACATACAGATTCCTAGGACCCACCCATGACTGGACTGACTCAGAATCTCTCTAGGTGAGTCTTTGTCAATCAGCATCTTTAAGCAAGTGCCCTGGATGGTTCTCATGGACGCAAGAGAACACCTGTTGGTGTTTCTTTTCTCACTCACTGGACCTAAGGAGATGGTTGGATAGTGTGCCTGCAGGGCTCAGGCATAGGACAGGCTCCAGAGCTCACTGGCACATAGGATCATTGCTGCAGTTGGCTACTTTTGCAAAGCATGTCGCAGTGGTCCATTCCAAAGGCTATAAGCCTAGCACTCCGTGTGATCTTCCTCTGAGAGGAGAGGGTACAAACGCCATGTAATTATGAATGGGAAAGATTTGAGTTCCATATAATTCAGGGTTACACTGTCCATGCTGGACTAGGAATCTCCATAGTGGGTGAGCCAATGTATCCTTGTTTTAGTGCTTCCAGAAAGACTTTCAGACAATTACTGAACCAAAACCAACCACCATCATTTAGTTGAAGTTTTATATATACACACTTTTATGTGTGTATGTATAAGTATAAAAGTATAAAAGAAAGTTCCAATTGGACTAAAACTAAAAAAAAAAATGTGTAAGGGAAGGCTGTGTTGGTTAGACTTAAATTATCTTATGTCTGTGGGGATTCTTATGAAAAAACTATCTCTGGGATGCCTGGATGGCTCAGTCAGTTGAGTCTGCCTTCAGCAGCTCAGGTCATGATTCCAGAGTTCCAGGATCGAGTCCCATCTCTGGCTCCCTACTCAGTGGGGAGTCTGCTTCTCCCTCTGCCTGCTGCTCGTCTGCTTGTGCTCTCTCTCTCTGGCAAATAAATAAATAAAATATTTTTTAAAAAGGAAAAGGAAGGGGCGCCTGGGTGGCTCAGTGGGTTAAAGCCTCTGCCTTCGGCTCAGGTCATGGTCCCAGGGTCCTGGGTTTGAGCCCCTCATCGGGCTCTCTGCTCCGCAGGGAGCCTGCTTCCCCCTCTCTCTCTGCCTGCCTCTCTGCCTGCTTGTGATCTCTGTCTGTCAAATAAATAAATAAAATCTTAAAAAAAAAAAAAAAAGGAAAAGGAAAACCCATCTCTGTAATTGTCCTCTTCATCCCTTGTTTCTGTAGAAGTTATGATTTACTGGCTTGTCATTAAGAGTTCTGTTGTCTCTCACCCATCTGATAACTCCTGTGGTATCTTTGTTATTCCCCCACACATAAAATAATGAGCAACCTAAATTGTCAATGAACCTAAATATAAGTTGATTGGGATGTGTAGGCATTAGCCACTAATGCTAATGAATATTTAAAATTTCCTTTGGCTTTCTTGGCAGAAGAGCCAACCAAGAACTTTAGAAGTCCAAATGTGAATTATTGGCCCGTTATAGACTGGCCTGAGAAACAGAGTGAGCAGTTGCAGGGGTTTCATTCTTGAAGCCAGGATTTCACCTTCAGACTGCCAACTGTTGTCCCCAAGGATGCTTGATGGTCTTCCAGTCTTTGGAAGTCATCATCAATCATGAAAACCATTGCAGCCTGTTTTTCAATTTCAATCCTTAATATGGCTTTGCTAGTCTTAGGCAAGTGGCTTGCCGTTCTCTAGAGCAAAGGAGGAAAGAGAGCAAAGTAAAAGAGAGTGAAGCAGTGTCTCACCAGCTGCTCAGATTTGAAATAAGGGCAGAAGTGACTTCCAGAACTTGGCTGTTACTGTGAAAAACATTGAGGTCACCAGATTTTAAAATTAAAGACACTGGGTCAACTTCCTGTGTTGGGAGATTTGCACTTTCAATTAACCACAAATAGTAGGAGATCAGTTTTCATCAGTGGTTTGGACTTCATGAACCTAATAATTATAGGGTTAAAACTGTCTATGCTACATGAAAATAACAGGGAAATATTTCTAGTCAGACCTGTAAAATATTTTGTCAGTCAAGGCTCCTACGATCCTTGTATTAAAAGCTACGAAAAGTATTCCAGGAACAAAAAAGTCACAGTTGGAGAAACAGCAGTGAGATTAAGGAATACTCACTTCCTATCTCAGGAACGATCTTCGTGCCTACATTATCACAGCTTCACATGGAGAGCAGGAGTTCCAGGGATTGGGTGTTATGTTGGGAAGCCATTATTGAAAGTGTATGTGTTCAAAAATATAAGATGCTTTATATGTTTCTTGAAAACCAGTGGGAATAACAACCTGCTCAGCTCAAGAGTATGGAGGGGAAGTTTTAAGCAGTATCCAGACGTGGGCTGAAGCCTTGTCAAGTAGCACATTGTACAGACCCATTAGCCTTTAATGTTCTCAGGGTGATCTGTTCAAAATATTTGTCAGAAGAAAAAAGGGAAGACAGGGTTTTATTGACCGGAAAAATAACCAAACTGAGTATTGACAGAATGTTCCAGAAGCTCTAATAAAATTAATGGGAACATAAAGATGATAGGGATCTACCCAGTAGATTAAATGATGAAAGACTATCCCATATTCTTGGAAGATGTTCATATTGTCCTATATGCGAATATTTTCAATCTGAGATTCTTAAACCTTTAGAATTTTTCAAAGCACGTGGAATCATATGAAGATATATATATATATCTTAGAGAATTTTATGTACTCCACTATGGCAGACTTCCTCTTTCCAAGCTACCTCTGACAAATTACATGACCCAGGGCAGGTGTGCAGCTCGAGGAACTCAGAATCACACTGAGTAACCACGATAACATGTTTTCAGTGAAGAGACCCCATCTTCTAGGGCCTTACAGCTCCCCTTTCTGTGAGCAGCTTGGAGGGTATAGATGATAAATACAAGGCTTGATTCTCGCCCTCAAGGAGTGCGATATGTCACTGGGGAGACAGCATGTACCTAATGTGCTTGAATAGCTCTCCTGATAGGACACGACTTCGTCCTCAGGGGATAACATAGACCAAAAGTGCCATGAGATTTAAGATTGTTTTAACTTGGCCATCTCTGCAACTCTTGCCAAAGACTGTTTTTAAAATCTGTATGATTTTATAAAGCAGGGGCTTTGGAGTCTGATATGCGTTTTACTACGGGACCTAACACGGCACAGCAAAATCAGGGATGGACTGGGCTCCAGAAGAATCTGGATTCCAGCCTCACCTCCCCATTGATGGGGAGACTGCAGACAAGTCAGGAAAGTCAGTTTCTGCGTGTGTGTGTGTGTGTGTGTGTGTGTGTGTATGTGTGTGTGGTGAGAGAGAGAGAGAAATACTGCCATCTGTACCTATCTTGAAAGCTTTTTGTGAGAATTAAAATTTAATGCTATCAAAAAAGAAGGCAACATTAGTATCAGCTAACTGGTGAAATCAAACTGCCACCCAAAGTTATTTTTAAAATGCTTGTCCTTTATGCTGTGAGACCTGCCTTTTGTATATAGGTAACTCCTAAACAGAAACTCTATATGATGGCATTATGAAAATAATACTGCACGTTCATGAGGCTATGTTGTTACATGAAGCTATATTGTTACTTGGTTGTTGCAACTAGGATATTTAGAGCAGAAATGATCATCATGTCCAACTCATATGTATATAAAACCTCACACCTCAGAGGTATTAAGTGCCTTAGTCTGAGAAGGCGGGGGAGCGAGAATGGGACCCTGGTATTTCTGTCTTTTAATGCAATGTCCTTTCCAAAAAAATGTTGCTGCCAACACCTTGCCAGATTACAGAAAGGAAATGAAGCTTTTAAAGTACTGCATAAAATAGGAATGTCTAAAAATACTGCTTGCCCTCTTGAATATCTGAAATAAGTCTTCAATAAGTCTTAATCATAAGAACAAAATGAGAGCACTTAAGTACCCAGATATTGTTTTATAAACTCACTGCCTCTTAAATGGTGTCATTCCACAGCCAGCTGCCATTTTCTTCCCCTAGCAACTGCACATCACAGATTGTATCTCTGAAGGGTGTTCATTGTTGCCCCTTCTCTCTTTTAGCAACAGATCAACTCCTAGCAACCATGATCGGATACAGCGTCTACGGCAAGAATTTCAGCAAGCGAAGCAGGATGAGGATGTAGAAGATCGGCGACGTACCTATAGCTTTGAGCAACCCTGGGTGAGTGTGCGGTTCTGCAGCACAGAGAATAGTCTGACGACTTGCCTGCAGTAAAGAGCCACTGAGCTCTGACCTTCGTCCTTTATGAAACAAGACAAGATGGAGCCAAATTCCTTTGACCTTTAACATATTGACCTTTTCCTCATTTCCATCTGGGTTTCATCATTGCTAATTTCATTTTATATCTTGTTGCACCATCTGTCCGTTGCATAATCAGTTGCATTTGCCTTAGGACAAGACATAGCCAAGAGATTCTTGCTCTCAACTACGTACTTTTTTTTTTTTACTTTAGTAAATATTTTTCTATATACATTTTTCTCAGAATCAGAGCCAGAATAAATTAGTTCAACACATGTCTATTGTGTATCTACTATACATGAAGTATAGTATTTAGGAATTCTTGATTCTTTATTCTCCCTCATCCCCTTTGTGTATTTGTGGAATCCCTCTGGTTTAGCTGCCCCTATCTCTGTTCTAGTGTGTCCTGCTCACAGTCATCACAGTGATTTTTCTAAAGCAAAATTTTGAATGGCGTCTCAAGGCCCAGAAGAGAGAGTCCAAATTCTACAGAGTGGTGTGCTAATCCCCCTAAGTCCAGCCCCAGACTTGTGCTCTGTTCTTGTGTTTTGCCTTGGAGATGATGGGATTGCTGGGAATGGGAGGTATTGGGGGAGATTTGGTGGTGGGGGCATGGAGAGGTTCAAGATGACGGGAATTTTGAGGAATCTCTTTGGAAACTTGAGAATCTTTTAGAGGTGAACATGCAAGCTGCTTGAGGTAGGAAGTTCTAGCTGAGAGTATTAGTAAGTCTAGTCAACATGGTACTGTGCCCATACCCAATAGGGCTTAGAGGACTGGGAATAGAACAATGTTTTGATTAATTCAGTGGTGGGGATTGGCAAGACAGATATGACAGAAAATCAAAGAAGGCACTCTGGAGGCCTGGGGAAGATGCTGGTGGAGCATTGCCCAGGCAGGGTGAGTACAGCTCAAGGAAGCATTACCCCAGTTGCCTGGGAGGATGCAAGAAAGGTCAGTGGTCTAGGGATTAGAAAGCGTAGGGGGCCGTGGGCAAGACAATATATTTTTTTAGAGTCCAGGATCTTGGAGGTAGGACAATTCTGGATGATTTGCAGTCAAAGGTATCCCATCCATCTGAGTTCCTGAAGTAGATGAGAGATTAAGGTCCAAAAAGTTCATGAGTTTGGTTCAATGTGCTGGGATTATAATTACACTAGATATTTGGGGAAGTAGGACTAGGAGGAATAGTAGTGTTAGAATGGGTTTAAAGTGGAAAAAAAATCCCATTTTATTTGGGAAAGGGTATGTACCCAGCTGACCCAGAATTGAGAGGTTGGTTATTTTATATTTTATATTTTATATTTTATATTTTATATAGGGAAGCAGAGATAAAGGTAGAAATGTAGTCAGAGGCTTCAAAGCTAGATTAGGAGTTTGAAGAAAGATGGTATCAGGACAGAGCACAGGCCTACTGGCCAGGTGATCTGGCTCCTCAGACCTCTTTTCTGATGTTGTAAACCAAGAGAGTTAGAGTAGATGGTTGAGTGCCAGTTATTAAGCCCTTTGTTATAAAATGAAAATTTAAGAGGAAGCTGAGTGCATAAGGCAAAGCAGATACAAGGAGAGCTTCTCCAATTGTGGTCCACAGACCAGCACTTTGAACTGTCACTTGGAAGCTTGTTATAATTGCACATTCTCTGGCCCTGCCTCAGACCTTCTGGATCTCAACCTCTCTGGGTGCGGCCCAGGAATCTATATTTTAACAAGGC
The DNA here is from genome assembly GCA_003697995.1 of Taxidea taxus jeffersonii. Classification (NCBI taxonomy): domain Eukaryota; kingdom Metazoa; phylum Chordata; class Mammalia; order Carnivora; family Mustelidae; genus Taxidea; species Taxidea taxus. The sequence goes on along the minus strand of ML093315.1, from coordinate 134,916 downwards.
CTGGAGGGGTCCTTCTGGAACCTCTTCAACTTGGAGAAGCACTGCTCTAGACCTCCAGTCATCTCTGAGGTCCTTTTTGGTCCTAAAATCCGACACCCTCAATAGACTCTTCTCAAGAGTCTACAATCGGGAACCTATAATTTGATTGTCGAGTTTAGGGGTCAAACTGCAGTCTGTGGAAGAAAATTTTGAGAAAGAAGAAAAAATGGGAGAAGTGGTGCTACCTCAGTTCAAGTGAGGAAGGCAGAACGTTAGAGCAGGCAATCGGCAAAATGAGACCAACATCCAAGAGTAAGACCTGATTGTAAAATCAAGCCCAGCCTAATTTTGGGATGTTATAAAACAAGTTCAGTAGATATAATATCTGGGAAAATCTCTAATTGTGTTTCTGCAACAATATTGTAGAATTAATTACTGCAACAATATTACTATTAATGGCATTGCTTTTCTAAAACACTTATTTTTTTAGTTGATCAGGTAAATTGAGTCATTCTCAGGTAGCAGCATGACAGAATTATGTTAGTCTATTTATATTGTTTGGCATAACTGGCTTAGGCTCTTCCTGCCAGGTTTCCTAAAGCAGGGTTCTTTCTTTTTCTTTTTAATTAAGTTTTTAATTTTAATTCCAGTATAGTTCACACAGTGTTATGTTAGTTTCAGGTGTACAATATAAGTGATTCAACACTTTCATATAACACCAGGTGCTCATCACAACAGGTGCACTCCTTAATCTCTATCATTTATTCACCCATCCTGCCACTCACCTCCCCTCTGATAACCATCAGTTTGTTCTCTGTAGTTAAGAGTCTATTTCTTGGTTTTTCTCTCTCTCTCTTTTCCTTTGCTCATTTGTTTTGTTTCTTAAATTCCACATATGAGTGAAATCATATGGTATTGATCTTTCTCTGATTTATTTTGCTTAACATTATACCCTCTAGTTCTATTCATGTCATTGCAAATGGCAAGAGTTCATTCCTTTTGATGGCTGAGTAATATTCCATTGTGTGTATTCCACATCTCCTTTATCCATTCATCTATCAGCAGACACTTGGGCTGCTTCCATTACTTGGCTATTGTAAATAATGCTGCAATAAACATAGGGCTGCATGTATCCCTTTGAATTAGTGTTTTTGTATTCTTTGGATAAATATCCAGTAATGCGATTACTGGATCTAAGGTAGTTCTATTTTTAACTTTTTGAAGGAACTCCATACTATTTTCCCCAGTGGCTGCATCAGTTTGCATTCCCAACAATAGTGCATAAGACATCCTCACCAACACTTGCTTTTTATACTGTTGATTTTTGTCATTCTGACAGGTATGAGGTGATATCTCATTATAGTTTTGATTTGCACTTCCCTGATGATGTTGAACATCTTTCCATGTGTCTGTTGGCCTTCTGGATGTCTTCTTTGGACAAATATCTGTTCAGGTCTTCTGGCCATTTTTTTTTTTTTAAAGATTTTATTTATTTATTTGTTAGAGAGAAAGAGAGAGCAAGCACAGGCAGACAGAGTGGCAGGCAGAGGGAGAAGCAGGCTCCCTGCGGAGCAAGGAGCCCGATGTGGGACTCCATTCCAGAACACTGGGATCATGACCTGAGCCGAAGGCAGCTGCCCAACCAGCTGAGCCACCCAGGCATCCCTTCTGGCCATTTTTTAATTGTGTTACTTGGTTTTGGGGTATTGAGTTGTATCAGTTCTTTATTTATTTTGGATACTAACCCTTTTCAGATATGTTATTTGCAAATATCTTCACCCATTTAGTAAGCTGCCTTTTAGTTTTGTTGATTGTTTCCTTTCCTGGGCAAAAGCTTTTTATTTTGATAAAATAGTTTTTATAGTCCCAATACTTTATTTTTGCTTTTATTACACTTGCCTCAGGAGACATATCTAGAAATATGTTGCTACAGCCAATGTCAGAGAAGTTACTGCCTGTGCTCTCTTTTAGGATTTTTATGGTTTCAGGTCTCACATTTAGGTCTTTAATCTATTTTGAGTTTATTTTTGTGTACGGTGAAAGAAAATGGTCCAGTTTCATTCTTTTGCATGTGGCTGTCAGGTTTAACCAACACCATTTGTTGAAGAGACAGTCTTTTCCCCACTGGCTACTCTTTCCTGCTTCAATGAAGATTAATTGACCACATAATAGTGAATTCATTTCCAAGTTTTCTATTCTGTTCCATTATCTGTGTGTCTGTTTTTTGTGCTAGTACCATACTCTCTTGATCTCTTCAGCTTTGTAATAGAAGCCAGTGTCTGGAATTTTGATGCCTTTAGTTTTGCTTTCTTTTTCAGGGTTGCTTTGGCTATTTGGGGTCTTTTGTGGTTCCATAAAATTTTAGGATTGTTTGTTCTAGTTCTGTGAAAAAATGCTATTGATATTTTGATAGGGATTGCACTAAATGTGTAGACTGCTTTGGGTAGTATAGACATTTTAACAATATCTGTTCTTCCAATCCATGAGCATGGAATGTCTTTACATTTCTTTGTGTCTTTAATTTCTTTCATCAACATTTTATAGTTTTAGAATACAGATCTTTCACCTCTTTGGTTAATTAAGCTTATTCCTGAGTATTTTATTATTTTTGGTGCAATTGTAAATGGGATTTTTCTCTTCTTTTCTCTTTCTGCTGCTTTATTATTAGTGTATAGAAATACAGCAGATATCTGTACATTGATTTTGTATTCTGTGTCTTTTACTGAATTCATTTATCAGTTCTCATAGTTTTTTGGTGGAGTCTTTTGGGTTTTCTATATGTAGTGTCATGTCACCTGGAGATAGTGGAAGCTTTACTTCTTCCTTATTAATTGGAATGCCTTTTATTTCTTTTTGTTGTCTGATTGCCTTGGGACTCCCAGCACTATGCTGAACAAACGTGGTGAGAAGAGTGAACATCTCTGTCTTGTGCCTGACCTTAGGGGGAAGCTCTCAGTTTTTCCCCGTTGAGTATGATGTTCTCTGTGGGTTTTTCATAGACGGCCTTTATGATATTGAGGTATATTCCCTCTGGGCCTACTTTTTTGAGGGTTTTTATTGTGAGTGGATGTTGTACTTTGTTAGATGCTTTTCCTGCATCTATTGATGTGATCGGATGGTTTTTACCCTTTCTCTTATTGATGTGATGTATCATGTCAATGGATTTGAAGCAGAATGTGTATGATGAGGTGTGGTAAATATCCTTAGCTATTATATTTGCACAAAAAGGCTGAAAAGAGGAAAGAGTACAGTGGACACCTGAGGGAGAAGACCAATCCTATATGAAAATGGTTCTCAAACACAGAGCCCTGCAAGACTGCCTGGGTTTCTCAGTCCCCATACCACACTGTGAGGAGCAGCAGAATACCTCTTTACTTTACTTGCGAATGTGGATTTCAAACCAGAATTAAATAATTAATTATTTAGTTGATCACATGTGTCGAGTGCTTATTACTGTGTTCTAATCATTGTGTTTGGTACGGGAGGACAAAGACGGGAAGGAAAGACTACCCTTAGAACTCTGCAGTGGAGCCGATCCAAAGGAAAAGAGTATTTTGTACAGTTCATGATACAGGTGTGCACAGAGTATTAAGCACAGAGGAACCATGGCCACATCAGTGTGACTGGTTAGGAAAGGCTTGAAAGAAGACCTCGGTGTTCACTTTGGGGGCCGTGCTCATCTTCTTGTATCATTTCAATTTCAAGTACACTTGCCGGCATGCACTCGAAAGAAAGAACACCTCGCTGAAGTTGAAATATATTTTAAATATATAACTTTGAGAAAGAGAGAAACATGTATTTGGGAACTCAGATTGATTGGACTTCTGGTTGCTGACATTGTATCCCCATGCAAATGTCCAAGTTTTCTGAGGCTAAATAAGCATTTCGTACTTCTTAGCTGTAGATGTTTTTCATTGGAAGATGTGGAGATGATTTAATACCAATTTTGATTCATTTATAAGGATTTTTTTTTTCTTAATGGTGGTGGGGAATATGTTGACATAGATTCCTATTTATCTGCTTAATACAATCCTGTCAGGAAAAATGTTTGAGAAAATCTTTCACATCCAGAAGTGCACCTACTGAAGGTCATAGGCCAAATTATTGTATATCAAAATGCCATAGCAACTTTAGACTGACCACTTGGCTTGTATTATCATTTCTGGCAATGAGTGAGTGGGGAATTATTTGGATGACAAGCTGGTTACTATAAGAATGGAATGATTTCCTAAATTGTGGGTCAGGAGTTGACCTTTTTTCTTTCTTTCTTTTTTTTTTTCTTAAATTTTCAAGCAATTGGGATCTTGCTGTGTACTCTCCTTTCTGCTGATCATATAAATGGGTTTCAAGTGACTGTAATTCCACTTAGCGTATTAATTTTCCTACCAATTCTCATTGTTGCCTTAGTAAGAGCTGCTCAGTTGTTCAAAATGTAGCTGGGTGTATGGTTTTTATTATGTGTTTTGTAAAATGAGCTTTGAGTGTCTTAGAGTCTTTTTCTTTTCTTTTCCTGTATGTACTCTGACCTTGAAAAGTCACTGTGTTTGGAAAGGATGAGACTGTAATCTCACCCATTAGAACGGTTTGTAATCATTTTAGTTATAAGGAGCCACAAACTCATCTTCAAACTATGTGTGCGTCTTAGTCCACAGTAGTTGAAATTGCCATGCTTGTTGGAAATGCCACACACAAAGTGCAACCAGATATATCACATAGAGAAAGATCCAAGCCAATTACTTTACACACAGAGAGCCATGCTGCAGAAAATTCATCCAAGTAGCCCTTTTCCATTCATCCATTTTCAAAATGTTCTCCCTAAACTCCAGCAGTGTGGAATGCACCTGTTCCTGGGCTTTTGTTCAAAATAATGTTCGGACCTAAGGGAGCTGATTTGTGGCACAAAAGGTCTTTCGATGAGCAGAGGCCCAGAAAATTTCCTTAGCTCCATAATTAAAGTGAATTCTCTCCCAAGCTGGGTAAGAAAAGAAGAAGAAGGAGAAGAAGAAGGAGGAGAAAAAGCAACTTCTTCCCCAGTGTCGTGCCAGGTACAACATAAATAAAACAGCAAGTTGTTTTAAATCTTTCTTAAGATAATGGAACAATAGCTGAGGTTAGGGTTATTATCGCAGAGCTCAGATATGGACAGGACTTAGTGTTGCTTTTAAAAGAATTAAATTGCAGGCTGCAGACAGAAGTACAGTATGCTGTTAAAACTTTGCAGATACCTGAGTGTTGCCCACAAGGAGACTTGCTGGCTGAGGCGGCTGATAGATGGGATAATGGAGCCTTTAATAGCTATATTGCTAAATCCTTTCCATCCCGGGTTGGTAGTGACTGAAAGTAGTTTAGTACTTCAGATGGAAAATTGATCCTCTGCAATGTGAATACCCTCTTCTCCCCCAAGCTTTCTTCCTAGCTGTCTTTAAACAAATTAAAAAAAAAAAAACCAAAAAAACAAAACTGTCCTTTTCTCCATTTTTCTGTCTTGTACTTTTAATGGCTCCTCTTCCCTTTTTAAGGTTTTGTCTGCTTTAATTAGCGAGCCACCCAGTACACAGCCACCCAGTGCCCCCGGATTGCCTTCCCTGTACCTGGGGAATCAGAGCAAACGATGCTTTTGTTTTGGTTTTCATCTTTCTTAAGACTTTAAGGGTATATGCTCTGATCTCCTTATAATGGGGCTCCATGCCTTGACTCGACAAATACCTTCTCGGTTGATGGCCTTGTAGTTCACGTTGGCTGGAAATCACCTCCCTTAAAAGCTGACCTGGAGAAAGCCATTCTTGCAGGAAGGGCGGGGTGGGGGGCTTTACTCATGGCCAAGGCCTCCACGCTGCTGAAAAGCAGACCCCTTTCTTATAGCCCCAGGACCCTTCCCCCCAGCCAAAGGCTCCATGACCCGTGGGCGGTGCCACCCACAGCGGAAATGAGTGACGCTGCTTTGGGTCACCATTAGCACGTGACACTAGAGAGCTCACCTGTTCTGTAGAGCTACTCTGTATTTTCAACCTACCTGCTGTTTGAGGGCGGGGCAGCGGGGGGAAGTAGATCCAGACACTGGTTGGGAAAGAGGAGATAGAGACAAACGGTGCGTAAAAATCAAACATGTATTTAGAAAAACTTTATGAGGGAAACTGGTATGCTCTGCAGATTTTTCAAGCATTAGTCACATCATTAGTAGCAATTAAGCTTTTCAACATTCAGAACCTACAAGAGTTTGATCGATAGTTGTAGAAGTACCTTGGGTGATGGGGTAGAGGCGGAGGGCTGCGAAGGTGGGATCGATAGACAATAGTTAACTTTGTCTTGATTTAAAGTTTTTAGTGGGTCCGCTTCAGAAAATAATTACCAAGATTAGCAGTTGCCCCAGTACGCCACTGAATCGCGTAAAAAGAATAAATGTTTTACACTCTTTACGTGATTCAGTGGCGTAGCCGTTCTTCCTGCCCTCTACCGAATGTGTAAATTGCCATTTTTATCAGCACGTGGGATGTATATTAGGGTTGCAGCACATTCGATTTGCTGAAATTGGGACTCCAGATCCCAGGTGGGCGTGTGTTCTTTCAGTGATGGTGGCCACAGCTTTTCCGCTGAAGCAAACAAACTTCTTATAGCTCATTTTTGCTTTCGGTATGTGCCCTTTGAATGTATGGGAAAATTTGGGAATTTTGAGCATTGATAATTTCAAAAGTATCGTTTAGATGGGCTTCTGGGTGGCTCAGTCAGTTGAGCCTCCGCCTCTTGATACCGGCTCAGGTCATGATCTCAGGGTCATGAGATTGAGGCCCTGTGCTAGGTGTGGAGCCTGCTTAAGATTCTCTCTCTTTGGGCGCCTGGGTGGCTCAGTTGGTTAAGTGACTGCCTTCAGCTCAGGTCATGATCCGGAGTCCCGGGATCGAGTCCCACATCGGGCTCCCATCTCCATGGGGAGTCTGCTTCTCCCTCTGACCTTCTCCCCTCTCATGCTCTCTCTCTCTCTCTCAAATAAACAAAAAAAATATATTAAAAAAAAAAAAGATTCTCTCTCTTCCTTTCCTTGTTGCCCCTCTCAACCTCCTCTCTCCCTCTCTCTCTATCATTTATAAGAATAGCACATACGTGTGTATATATGTGAACAGACACAGGTGTATACACACACATAGGCTTACATGCTGCTTTATGTGAAGAAAAATTAGAATATCTAAAAATTATTTTCTCTGAATGTTAACAAAACATTAATGAATTTTCTTTCCTATGTAACACATGCACTTGTATATTAAGCTCTAAAAGTTTGACAACATTGCCTAGTTCTAACTGGCACTGAAACATTGTATGGTGCGTAATTTATTTTTCTTCTTTCTTTAGCCCATGAACTGTTAACCGTTTTGGCTTTGTGTTTTTATTTTTTGTATTGTTTATTTTCACTTCAGCAAAAGAGGAATGATTTTGTTTAACTGAGGAAAATGCTTAGTTAATGACTTAATGTGATGAAAACACTGTGTAGATGATATTTTTAATATTTTGTTTTGTACCAGTAAATGATAGGCAAGTTGTGTAGCTTTTCTAAACCTTATATAGTTGTTTGTACAGTATAAATAATATCTCTCTATAATCATGATAAAGACCAGCACTTTGCAACTCACTTACAAAAGGAACATAGTTTTCACTGTGGTTTTAAACAGGAGCCATGAAGGGATCCACATATCATGGCCCTCAAGTGTACTGTGTAATATATCACCACGTATTTATTTCTATTTACAATCTCTACATTACTATGGCTGTGGCAACCTTGGCTATTTTTTTACTTGAAAGGTCTTGCTTGTCACAAATTTCATCATGAACAAGGCCAGGCTTTTTGTAATTTGCACTCTTAAAAACAGAGCTATTACCTTATTGGCTGGTGAATCTCCAGAATTATTACAAATGTAATTTACCCATGTGTTTCTCTGTATACATGTTACTTTGTTGTGGTGCTTGTTGATACTATTTTATTTGAAAACCTGCACTTCTCTCTGGGGTTACAAATTACCTTTCTTCATTTCTTTATTTTTGTGATTTTTGGACTCCAGATACCTTACTCTATTTCTGCCAGAGAGATGGAAACCCCAGTATTTAAAAGTCAGGATTATCCATTATAATACTGTTCCCACAATTGACATTTTTATGCAATCGTCATTGAAATCACAGGTCAGGTTATTTTTGATTTGGGCCAAGTATGAAACTTGCCAGGATGAACTTACCTAGGTGTTGCTCTGGCTGCTCATGTATATAAGCCTCCTGGAAATCTGCAGCTCAGTAATGTTTCATTCTAAAGATAAGGGTGATTCTTTTTAAGAACTTACCCATTTGCACACTTTGAAAAAGAGAAATGGAATAAAATATCCTTGGTAAGGTTAAGGTGTATGTTTCATCCTAGTGGGCAGACTAGGATGACATATGTTAATTTGCCAATACCAAATTCATTCACTCATGTTAAGTTTTCCGATCCCGTGTGATAATTTTATCATTGGAGTGCATCAGGATCCAACTAGATGCTCGCCACTGATAAGGTTGGAGGAGAACGGTGTCAGAAACCACAGACTGGAGGAAACAAAAGCCCTTCAACTTCTTCTTCTTCTTCTTCTTTTTTCTGTCAGAGTCAAATTTTCAGGCCTCTGGGAGAAATAGCTTAAAAATACACCTGAAATTTCTACAAGAACTTGCATTTTCTTTTCACATCTCCACAAGCAGTGTGTCACAGAACAGCATGAGCTTAAAAAGCTGGTGACTAAATCCTACTGGAGAATGCCAGATCTTTCAAGACTGCTTGACACATGTATATAGCTTATACTGAATGAAAAGGAAAGGGAAATGTGGTTCTTTTTTGAGGGTGTAAAGGCACTTGTGTAGTATTTTCTTGCTTTGCTTTCCCTCCATCCAGTGGCTTCTCTCAAGCCTCCGATGCCTCACCATGAGCAATAGAACTGCTCTGTTCTCTTTTTGGCCAGCCTCATCGAGTGTAATGGAAGAAAATGTCTGTCTTCCTTAATGGAGTTGATGAACAATTGGTTGATGCTTTGTTTGCATAAGCAGAACTCACTCGGCAAAGTGTTTTCCTTGCTGAAGGCACCGCTGATGTGTTATTTGAATGGTGTTGTGGAGCGGGTCTCAGAACACACATTTGTTCCAGTGAGTGTGGTTATAAACACCCACGAGTAGAGGCTGGGGTATTGTAAAGCCTAATCTCTTCACACATTATTTTTGTATCGGGATATTTTTAATATGCTCACTGACTATGCCCATATGCTTTGAAATTTTTGTCCCATATATTGCCTTATTATTGCTTACCAACAAATAAGATAATGCTGGCCAGGCAGAAAGAGAACAATAGATGATGCTCGCATTCTGTTCACACAAAAGCCAACCACAGGAGCCACTCCTTAAGTAGCAAGCCCACATGTTATCTTACGACTCTTGGAATGAATGCGAAGACTGTTATTTTAGGAAATTAGTGTCGAGTCAAAGTCTGCCATTGGTTTTCAACTCCCAAAGAAAATCGATAGCTTATTTTCAAGAGATATTCTTCACACAGAATATGCCTGTTGTGCAATGTTGCATAACAGGAAGGGGAACAGAGGTCCACAGTGCCCAGATGGGTTACTTAGTGTCACCGATGCTAAGATAAACCGTTGGTGGGTGTTCTGTAAAGTTAGAGGCACCGCTGTCTATTTTGAGCAGAGCTACTTTCATTTAAAAGGGCAGATCTAGAAGGGAAGAGAAGCTGAAAATTGTCAGTGAGAAGTTGAAGCATCCACGGGGGCTTGGTCTGCACGGAACAGTCTACACAGGCGATATCTGATTTTGCTGAGACGCAGCAATCAGTAGATGACCTGCTGATCAGTGTGTTTAGCCGGAAGGAGTGAAAGTTTCTCCATAGAATTTAATTAACCCAGGTAAAAAAACATGCCATTTCCTAATAAGAAGGCAACTTGTATTGTCTCATAACCCATTCAAGTAGCTTTGGGGTTTGTTCTTTTGATGAGTGTTTCTGTTCCCATGTGGCTGCCATCTGTGGGTTGGAGGAGACCTGTCTATGGCGGGTGTGACTAGTTTCAGCCAATCTCGTTTCAAAATGTAACTGTCATCCTTTAATAAAAGGGGAATCCGCTATGTTGTTGTCTATTGTGAGGCTAAAATATGTCGCTGCTGAAACAATTCACCAGCTCGGCCAGCGCTCACGGACTTCCCCCACTGTTGTGAATTATTGTAGCAGATGCTTACGGACTTACTTATTTTTGGCATTGGCTTCCTCTGGTCTTCTGGGCAGCCTCGCTCCCCTGTTTGCCAGAGAGACGAGGGATACAAAGTGGTATCTAATGTTGGTATTTACCAAACCTCGTGGGGAAGACCAGAAAAGTTGACCTCTCAATTTCAGACCACTTCCAGCCATAATCAAAATTTAAGATGCTTGAGTACTGCGCGCTCGGAAGAGCAAATAGAAAACACAGCCATCAGCTTTTTAAAAATTCACAGAATGTGTAATGTGTTTGCGAGGCAATCCTTATGCATCAGAGTGGGGTCAAGCTGTCCGGTGACATCCACCCTTCCCTTCTTGCTAACCGATTTGCGTTTCCGTCCCGCAGCCGAACTCCAGAGCGGCGGCGCAGAGCGGCAGGCACTCGGTGTCCGTGGAGGTGCAGATGCAGCGCCAGCGGCAGGAGGAGCGCGAAGGGTTCCAGCAGGCGCAGCGCCAGTACAGCTCCCTGCCCCGGTAGGAGCCCTCACCCAGAGCTCACAGCCGCCAGGGCTGTAGCAAACCCCTCCCTGCGACACATCGCACTGGCTTTTCCCACTCTCTCCGTAGCCCTGCGGGAAGCAGCCCGGGGGTTGTGGTGGAGTAGGGGGTTGGGGGTGGAGGCAGGGGGTTGGGGAGCATGGTTCAGCCTGCATGGCCATCTCCCCGTGCAGGTGATGCTGCTATTCTTACCCCAAACTCCCCAACTGAGAGCAAGATGAGCTGACCTAGGAAGACTGGGCCGAAGGGCCACACCTCGGTTCTGGTCTTGGCTCTGCTACTTCCCAGGGGGCCGTGGACCAGACTATCTCTTCCTCTGAGAAATGGAAAGCTAACTCTTCCTTTGCAAGGCTAGGTAGGCCAACTTGCGTATCTGGTACCATGTGGATCCAGGGCTCTGTGGAAGAGTAGGGGTGAAGGCTCCATGGTCTGTGCTCAGAGGGGGATCTTACTCTTACTCTTACTCACCTGCCACCCTTGCTTTTGCTCAGTGCTGATCCTGAGAGTCCCAGGGATGCCCACCTCATTAGCTGACAAGCCAGGAGGGTCTCTTGGGTGACTGAGCCCTAATTTGTTGAAGTGTTAGACCTTTTTCCATCTACATATTTCCTCCACGCACAGTAAAGAATAAGAGCATTTAAAAACACACATCTTCCCAAACTTCTCACGAGGCTCTCTGATAATCACAATTCCTACAGGCATTTGTTCTGTTTCAAAAGCAGGTGACAAAAACATTTTGGGCGGGAAGGAAACTATGCTTACCATGTTTGTATCAAGTGGATCGCCTGGAATGTGAGCAGAGCACTGGGGGCCGGGGTGGCAAGTGCTTATGCATGTAAACTTGACCGACTGATATAAAAGTAGTTTTGATTTCCTTCAAATTTTTAAGAATGATGAGTCCCTTTAAATGTTAAATAATCACTATAATAACCATGAGGGACTTGGCTACATTGTTGCAGATCAGACAAGGGAATGAAGATATGAATGAAAATCTGTACCTGGCTGAATACTTTATTGTAGTCATCTTGATCATAGTATTACTAGTATTACAGTATTGTTCATTCGGTTGTTCTTTTTTAATCTGTATCTCCTTAGAAAACTAAATTACTTTTTCTTTTAAATAGGAGACTGGGTTTTTCTTTTAAATAGGGGAATATTTATTTAGCCCTCTCTAGGTAAGAGTCATTGAAGTTTAGGTCTGGACAGGACCTTGGGAATCATGTTGTCCTACAAGGAAGCAGCTCAGTGAAATTAGGTAACCTCCCCCAAGGTCTCACAGCTGATTCTACCAACATTCAGAACCCAAACCTGCCCATGCCCTAAACCCTAATTTCATAAGGCTCATTGCTACCAAAGGTTTTGGTTCCCAAGTCTGGAATTTTAATGGGAATAGGTGTAAAGTTTCTCTCTGTGCTCTCCTGCCCTTAGCATTTGGAAGAAGGCCACTGTATGAATCAGCTCAATGCATCAAATGGGAAACACTTGCAGGATTCTACATAAAGAGGGTTCTGTGTCAAAGCCCTCCACCCTGCCCGTGTGGCTTGCTTTCCATCAGAACAATGAGTGTAGTTATGTGCACTGTTGACCTACCTGTGGTCAGGAGCATGTCATGGCCCATGGGAACAGCATTGCCCATGCAGGGGCTGTGACCTGATTTTATTGGCAAATTGTTTAGCTTCATAAATGTTTGTGGTGTTCAAGAGTATAACAGATGAAGGAGAAATATCAGAAAGCTTGTGTAAGGGGTGGAATAAGTTGGGAAATGCATGGGGCTAAGGAAGGGAAGTGGGAGAGATGGTGGCCCAGGGCCTGGAAGGACACACGGTGGAAGAAGAGCCCGTCGGGTCCCAGTCCTGGGCAGGAGGATGAGGACAGATGGGGTGTTTCTGCGGACTTTCTCCTGGTCGTGCTCCCAGGTAGCCCAGTATTCCAGACTGAGCCTCTGCTCTCGTCCCCACCTCCTCCTTCTCTGAGCTGCCTTTGCTTGCCATCCCTCTCCCTTCTGAAGCAGAAGGAGGATCTGATTCATGGAGAGGGCTGCTTCTGCAGTACCACTGCCAGTGGCAACAAAAAAATCCCCCTGGGTTCACCAAAGCCCCCTTAGGACCAGGCATTGTATTCTGTGTTCGTATGAGAAAAGCAGAAATCCCAAAAAGAATGAGTTATAGCTTTAGACAAGAGGGCTGGTAGGCCTTGTACAGCCTGTTGTTCTCTTCCTTCAGAGAATGGTTTCTCGATGGGAGTGGCTGTTGTGAGGAAGATTCTGGAAACTTGCCCCCAGCTTGGTTCCCTGTAGAGCGGTACCACTTGCCGAAGGCTGTGTGCAGAGAGATCTAGAGGAAGGTAGAGAAACTAAACAGGACCTCAGAGGGAGACTGCAACAGCCTCCATGGGCTTGAGTCAAACCCACGATTCTGATGTGTGAGATTCTTCAAAGACCCTTGACCTCTGCCTTTCAGATGTTGGCAATTAGCAGAGTTTTGTCTAAACAAGTTGGCGTTTAATACCAGAAAGACTTCACACACGGCAGAAATTATCTTGCAAAGTGGAGCGTAAAATAAAACACATGGTCATTCTTTGTATCGGTAGCACTAGATGAGGTGGTTTGTAAATTCTAACTGTAATGAACAAACCTCTAGACAGAATTCAAGTTACATTTTGAAATGTCAGTAAGAAACTCAGGTAGTAATACTTGTTTGGAAGGAGAGACCTGAGTGAACATACACTTAATCCTCAACCAGGTTAGGGTTTCTTTTTAAATTTTTGAATTCCTAAATTAAGTATCTTTTTTTTTTCTTTTTTACTTTCTTTTTCTTTAATCCGTTTAACATTTCTAGATTAGTTTCTTAGTGTTCAAAAGGCAACTCTAAAACTGAATAGAAGTATGTTCCCTTGTAGTCACAGACGGAAAGACTCATTTAAGATCCTTTATTAAATGTATATATATATTTTTTTCTTTTCCTGATGTCCCTCCGTTTCCTCTTCATCTTTCCTTCTCCTGTGGCTTCACATCTCTTGGTGGCTGACTTTGGGGCTGCACACACCTCGCTTCCCCTCTGTCTTCCGTACCCAGACATGGTTCCCCGCCAGATCCATTTATTATGTCTCTAAGCTGCTCGTCAATGTGTCAGCCTTGGTGTTTATACCTTTCTTCATCCTTCTATGTCTTCCTCACCTCAGTGTCCCCTCGGTGACTAAATGGCTTTCCTGAAGCGTTGGGTCTTTGGTGTAAGCCCTCTACAGGATGGTGGTCTTTGGGCCATACTGGAAGTGGTTGTAATCACCGAGTGATAGTTATCGCCAAACCTGGGCATGTGCTTTGAGTGGATTCAGAAAACCCGAGTGGGCTCATTCCAGGACCAAACAAACCTTTGTGTTGGTCATGAAGGAATTTAGTGAAAGGAGATGGATATTTTGTTCCTGCGGTTGTTAATTTGTGGCTTTTGACTAAAATCATGGGATAGTCAAGAACTCCTTTCCAATCTCTGCGGAAGTGGGGTTGCCTTCACTTAGCGAAGCCGCCTCAGTTCTTTGGTGTCTCTCCTGCTTCTTGATCTCGGCCCAGTCCTCCTGACAAAGGACGGGTGGCTAATATTTTTGCTTATTTTTTTTCCGTTGGTCATAAAGATGCCCCCCAAAACCCAGAGGCTCATCTTTGAGGGCAAAGTGACTTGGCCTTCAAACTACACTTCCAATGCCCATTAGTTAACCATTCACTGTATGCCACGCTTTTCTTAGCATTTGACGCGTCCTCTTTCCTTGATTTCTCCCCATATCCTGTGAGATTAGGTATCTGGCCTATTTCACAGATTAGACAATTTGGGCCCAAACAGCATAACCCTCCCAGGATCACACACCTGGTGAGTAGCAGGCAGGATTGGAATCTCTGTCTATTGATCCTGAGCCTAGTGTAGAAAACTCTCATTGTCTGCTCTATTCTGGAGTTTCTTTGTGAGCTGCTCATTTCTCGTCCTCTCCTTAATCGAGGGCTTATTGGTACCACTGGTTTCCTTACCAAGAGTGCATGCATGGGTGCGTGCCTGCGCCGGCGCATGTGCGTGCGTGTGCGTGTGTGTCTGCGCATGCGTGGGCACATGGGCGTGTGTGCATGCGTGTGTACCCATGCGTATGTACTTTCCCCACATGTCTTACTTCATACCTCAGGCAGATCTGCTTTCTTCCCTCTGGCCTGCCTAATTTTGAAGAATATTTTAGCTACCAGAAATTCTTTCTCACATCATCATAATTTCTATCCCTAACAGACCTTTGGTGACTTTCTCAGTGTGTTTAAATAAGAAAGACTCTGTCTTCCTGAAATGATTCAGAATTCAACTTCTGGTGCATGAGTGCCATAGAGCGAAGCCTCGGGCTTTATAGAGTCTGGGGTTGGGGGATGGGGACGGTTAGTGGATCTCAGTAGGCTAAGAGTGGAAAAGAGCTGACATTTCTGCGGCCTATTTCTGGTTATCTTTAAATTGATAACTAACCCATGAAGGAATTCCACTTTTGTTGCTGGAACATCAGTAACAAGTTCGTTGTTTTAATTAAAGTTTCATGATTAATGTCAAATCCCTGGTTTCAAGCTGGCACTTTCCATCATTCATGTCCCTGGGCAGATTAATTTATGACTTTTTAAGTGAAGATAATCAGTGCTTTAGGCAAATAAACTATTCCATCAAATCTAAGGATTCTTGCCTGGGCTGATGATACAAATGGTCCGATTCCCATTAAAAGAGAGCCAGATAGAGATACTGGGGACCACTCAATTAATCTTAGTCATATCCAGAGATGATGCTGGACATTAGTTCATTTTCCTTATTGAAAATATCCCCAGCTGCATTTTAGGCCATGTGGAAAATGGGCAGATTTCATCCCGAACCATATTGGCAGCACTTCTGAATGTTCAAAAATGCAAATTTCTCCATGCCCGTGGGAGCCTTGTAGCTGCCTAGACCTTATTTTCCCTTCACATGAGTCTTCCTGAACATTCCGTCATGTCGTGTGTGTTGATGTGAAAGGCTGAGCACTACATACTGTTGCCAGATGATTTTCTTATTGATAAATGGAGCAATATATTTTGTTTTATTACTCAATTCTCTCTTCCTCTCTTCCATTTTTAAGGCAAAAAAATTAGGACATGTCTTCCTTTCTGGCACCAAATTGTTTTACTTTATCATAGCCAATCTTATTGTAAATTCATAAAAGCATCTAGAGACTTGATAGTAAATTAAAAGATGTTTCAGAACAATAATGTTTCCTGAAAATGATGTGCAACTTTATTGCAGAAGTGATAAGACTTGGAAATTTCTATATGATTCTGATTTATTTCCCTATCCTGGGATGACAGAAAATGAGTGAGAGAGACCATCCCAGCCCTTGGTGAGGGTACGGTGTGTAGGAAAATAGTGCTTACTCTCCAGCCTTCCAGGTTTTACCAGCTTGATGAGCATGTTTCTGAAGAGTGTCAGTTGCTGACCTATACATCTCCAAAGCCGGGGCTTTAAGGGACCGCCTGTTGCATTTTTCATCATTTAGGAGTCTAGACTTAAATCTTTCATAACTGAACTCATACTGTAATCCATTACAAGCACTTCATATTAGCTCGAGACTCAGGCATTATGGTGGCAGCTGTGTAAAATATTTGTTTTGCTTGTTTAGGGTTGAATTGTAATGTTCTGAAATGAGCAATTATGGCTGGGCCCGAAGCTACCAGATCTCTAATACTCCTGTATAGCATCTTGGCGGTGTGTCTAAATGGCAGGAGATATGGTTACCCCAAGCCGAACAGACAGTGCCTACCCAGACGCAGTCAGAGAACCCTTTTGCTGGATGCCACGGAGTCCCTTGTCCCTTAGCTCTCTCTCCTGTCTGGCCACTGCTTGTTGACAGTCGTGTTTTAATCCTCCGCCCCCCGCCCCCATCACTCTGGCTGACACATGATTGTAGCTCAGCGCCTTTGGTCGAGAGATTCAAATGTATGTGCCACTTTCCCTGCCTCTCCACCCCGCTTCGTCCCCCCGCCCCTGCCCTCTCCCCCCTTTCTTCCTTTCTCTCTCTCCTCTTCTCCCTACCCTCATATACTAACCTTTGGGATTTGCTTTCTAGGCAAAGCAGGAAAAACGCCAGCTCCGTGTCCCAGGATTCCTGGGAGCAGAACTACTCCCCCGGGGAAGGCTTCCAGAGTGCCAAGGAGAACCCCAGGTACTCCAGCTACCAAGGCTCCAGGAACGGCTACCTGGGCGGGCACGGCTTCAACGCCAGGGTGATGCTGGAGACGCAGGAGCTCCTTCGCCAGGAGCAGAGGCGGAAAGAGCAGCAGATGAAGAAGCAGCCTCCTCCTCCAGAGGGGCTCAACAACTATGACTCATACAAGAAAGTCCAGGACCCCAGTTACACCCCTCCCAAGGGGCCCTTCCGGCAGGATGTGCCCCCCTCCCCTTCTCAGGTCGCTAGGCTGAACAGACTGCAGACTCCTGAGAAAGGGAAACCCTTCTATTCCTGAGCAGGAGAAGAGCGGAGGCTCCATGTCAGGCAATAAAGGACATTTTCTTATGAAGACTTGTATTGGGGGAGCTTTTTTA
Organism: Taxidea taxus jeffersonii; assembly: GCA_003697995.1. Lineage (NCBI taxonomy): Eukaryota > Metazoa > Chordata > Mammalia > Carnivora > Mustelidae > Taxidea > Taxidea taxus. The sequence goes on along the minus strand of ML093315.1, from coordinate 117,603 downwards.
AAACCTCGATGGTACTATGGAATAGTTCTGTTGTTGGTATCAGTGCCTTTACGCGGTGTGGGCGAAGAAATGGAAGGCCTTAATGTCTTTGCCACTATGTCTCAAGTGTCTGTTTCATGGAAGGATTTCCCGCCACCCGACAATCATCGGTTCAAGGCATCCGCGAGCTCGGCCTCTCTCTGGGGTACCAGGACTGTGCCCGCCCCCGCCCCCGCCCCCCACGGCCAGCCGTCCGTGGCTCTGCATTTCAGCCCCCGACACCTTATGGTGACGAATTACCTTGAAGTGAGGGTGATATTGATCCTTCTTTTTCCCCTCTCAGTTTTCTTTGATGTGAGGCGACGTCCCAGTGTCTGGCGGATCCGCGTGGGTGACAGACACCAGAAATTGGGGCCTTATGGTACTTCACAGCACAGTCATTTATAGTACTTTGTAATCAGCATGGTTTTCCCTGTTCTCTCTCAGCTCCTTGCCACAGGAACGTTCCTTCATCCCATGAAAGAAACTAAGCCATATCCAACACTGTCTGGTTATCATGGGGGGGTCCTTTTGCAACTGCCTTAGAACTCGACATTACCAATAAAGCGATCGTTCTCGTCCGTGGTTATAAATACACTTGTTCACTCATGTTCCTGACACGTGTGCTGAGTCAGCGCAGCTCTGTGTGGGGGGCGTGGGAGAGGGACTGACTCCCGGGCGGGGAGCGATAGAGCCCACCCGCCCTGTGTGTATCGTGATGTGGGAGGTGGGAGCTAAGAAAAGAATTCTCCCAGGAGGAGCTTCTGGCCCACAGCATCCCAGTAATTATTTTAATTAGTTTTCATTTGGCAGGTTGGCAGGAAGGGCATAGAGTGGGACAGAGATAAATCAGACGGTCGTTTTGGGATTCTCAAAACTCATCTGCTCTCTACGGTGTTGAAAGTCAGTTGGAAATGACATTTGTGTAGTGCGTTGTATTTCTGCCTGGTGATGCCATCCGGGCTCCTAAGTAATTCTGCCCCGAGACAAAGAAGGCAAATAAGGGAAAAGCTGTTCTATCACATGGTGAGCCTTCTGGTGTCCCCAAACAGTGGTAACAAAAGCCTGGGCTCTTGTGTCGATATTGTAAGGTGTGTGGGGCCATGAGGACCTTGGTTGCTCCCGTTTTCAGCTGTCGGTCTGAACGTCGTGTACTGTAAACCACGGCTGGGTTGCTAAAGTGCCTGCAAATCCCGAGGTGAAAAGGCTTGAGGTGAAAGCTCGGCACACCATGTATTAACAAAAAAGAAAAGAAAACAAAACAAACAAACAAAAAAGACATGTACTGATATGCCTATTTTTTTTTTTTACTGGCACATTGTATTTTTGTGTCCACTTGTTTTTAGAAAATATGTGAAATGTCCACATGTACCTATTGTCGCTTTTGCATTTCTGTGTAATGGTTTTTTGTGTTCCTAATGTGTGGCGATACTCAGTGGTGTTACCAGTGTCAGCACGGTGACCTTGGATGACAGAGGCTCTTTCTCACAGCCTTCCCGGTGCTGTGAGAAACAGCTTTCCCTGTACATATGAGACTTCTAATAAAAGGCATATTTCTTCCTGTTCTTTGTGGTGTCTGTAGTGTTCCTGTGGAAACTCCTAGCTGGGTGGTGGTTTGTTTTTTTTTTTTTTAAGTATATTAACAGATGTGATTTTTTTTTTCATATTTAGAAAAAGTGGAAAGTTTCCTTCTGTCTGTCTGTGTGCAGATGCAGAGGTGGGTGACCGCTTACTCAAACACCTGAGGAGAGAGGGGGCAGGAAAGAAAGAGGGGCCTCCTTAGTGAGTTCACTGAAAGACCCAGGCTGCCAAAAGAAGCCTGGGGAGTTCAGAATTGAAGGAGCCAATACTCTAGAGCTACATAATTATGCAGAAAGCCACATCATATTCCCATTACTGTCCTTTGTTCCCTCTCGATTGCTTCAGTGAGCCAAGCATTTTGAGGGAATCCCACCTTGCATTCTGTGAGCCCAGAGAAAAGTCCAGATTCTTTTCCACTTCCAATACCAACCAGTTCTTCTTTCCCAAATTACAAAATAAGGCTTCACTCTTTCTTCTAGACCCATTAACATGCATACAGTGCTCTGAAGGCATAAAGGGCACCATGTCCCTAGGTATGTCTTGTGCATAAATACCCATGTGGCCCCTGCCCAGAGGGCAAGCTTTTTGCACAGACCTGTTGAAAATGCCCTCCGTGTGGAGTGCCTGCGTCAGCTGGTTGTCATGGTAGCCTTCAGCCTGTCACTAAGTCCAATTCTGTCACCTCGGGATTAGTAACGAGAAGTGTATAGCAAGCCAAGAAAATAACACGTCTTGGGTTCTTGTACGCATGCAAGGTGTGGGAAAGTAGCGAAGAGAAGGTGGGCAGATGGGTTAATTTTCTCACTGACCAGGAGGCCCATTGCAGATGCCCAAACTCACAGGTTATTTGTCTCAACTGACAGAAGTGGAGCGGGAGAGGTAATAGTGAATGTCGTGGGGACCCAAATCACAAAGGGATTTGTAGATGAATACTATTTGGGCCACACTGAGAGGAGAAGTAGGACTTGCAATGAGTCAACACAGAAGTGGGAATATGCTCTACCAGCAGAGTTGGCCAAATGATGGCCCTCTGGCTCCAGAGTACTTTCCAGGGACCCACTGAGGTCACAGGAAGAGCTTATCTGTAGCAGGGAGCCAGGCTGGGTGTGGGTGTGGTCAGCATGAGCATTGGACGCTGCAGCCTCCGGGAGGTCCCAACCCGTGCCAGGGGGGCAGGTGGCCCCACCATGGCCTATACTCAGGTGAGGCTGGAAGTGGAGTGAGTCGGCCGTCCCTCAGAAAAGATGGTCCCACAATTGCGTCATCACCACTCTTGGTCCATTAAGACTATATAGAAAGTCCTACAAATAAAAATTATCAAATAATATTCTATATGGTATCTGTATCATATGTGCATTGAACGCCACCACCATCTCTTCTCCCTGGGGCTGGTTAGACCAAAGACAGCTCGGAAGTCAAACCACCCCACGGTTGACAGGGCTGTTCCCGCAATAGGAAGGAAAGTGAGACCTTGGCTTCTCACTTCTCCTGCCAAAGAAGTCAAATATATCAAATCAGAGACCGTAAACCAAATGCATTTTCTGTTTCTTTGAGCGGAGGCTATGGATTTAACTGCAAACCCGTGTTGAGGAAGGGCAGCAAATAAGCCAACAGAGCCGACCACTTTACCAGAAGCATGAGTCTGAAAACAAGGCCAGAGGCAAGAGACCAGGCTCCCCTGTCCACATCATTGCTCACGATTTGCCCAAAGATGGCCACTGTCTTCCAGGCAGTCCGCCTTTCTCCAATAATTTTTCTTAGAAAGTACAAACGTTTCCACATAGATGGTGGAACAGGCATAAGTAGCATGTGCACAATGCACACGTAATTCTATATTTGTCTCCATTAGTCTGATTAGTCTGATTAGTTTAACGTGTTTCTAAGTTCATCCTGTGAGTCCTTGACATGCATGCAGCTCTTGTCCTGGTTGAAGTCAACCCAAGATGAAGCAGAGAGTACTTTGTTTCTGGTTTTGCTCGCTAGTCATGGAAGAATAAGTCACTAAGGTCCAGTGTGCCAGGAATTTCAAAGAATCTCTAACTCAATTCTTTCTTCTTTTTCTTTTCTTTTCTTTCTTTCTTTTTTTTTTTTTTTACAAAGATTACTCCACTGATGACATGTCAGGTAAGGAGATAATCTTCCCTTCTTACTTCAGAGACAGGATATCATCTTAATAAGGCAGCTAATAAGAACGTTCACAGGTCAGAAGTATGAGAGACAGAGGTGCTTTAACTGGAAACCCCCTTCAGCTCTGAGTAATGACAAGATCACAGAGCTGGTTAAGTTAAATTGACTTTTTAAAAAAAATGTGTGGAGAATGAGGGTTATAATTTTGAGCATAAGCTTTTCTTTCTTTTTTTCTTCATTCCTTCCTTTCTTCCTCTCTTTCTTTCTTTCCTTCCTTCCTTTCTTCTTCTTTCTTTCTTTCACAAGAAACTGGTGTTTTACATTAGATCTCAAGGAGAGAAAGAGTGTCCTTGCACTCCACACAGAACGGACATATTTTCCATTAGATGGGTTCTTTCCTCCAAAATTCACCATCTTCCCGCAGCACTCATCTCCCCTGCTCTTCCTCTTCTTCGGTTCCATATGCCATGCAGCCAAGTGCAAAATATATGGGTGTCCTTTGTCCATACGTTTTGTTTCTTTAGGTTAAACCCCGCAGTACAGAATTTTATTTTTAAAGGATCCCATTATGAGTCCTATAAGATCAAGCATCCTTTGGGAAAGACGTTGCTTGTTTGTTTTTCCTTTCTGAATTCAGATTTAAGTGATCGGTTTTGTTTTCTGACTTTGAATTTTTTAAAGCACGCCCTATGCGCACCAGCCTGTCACTGCCCAGGGAGATCTGTTCGGTGCTGGACGCAGGAGAAGAGGACAAGGAACAAGGGCGAAGTTCTCCCTCCAGTGAGTCTGAACAATGACTCATCTTTCATCCTCCGTGCTTATTTGCTCACAGGATCAATTAAATGTGTGAAAAACACGTTTTTCTGAATTGCTCAACTAACTGCTGAGTCACCTCACACTGTCGTTGGCTCAGAAAAGCCATTTGGAGTTTGTTCCCAGACAGTGTGGATGTCTCACGAAGAGCCGACGCTCTTCCCCGGGGTGTCATCAGCCTCCACGGATCATCGGTGAGAAGGGGGTCCTGGTGGCAGGAGCCTTTCTCCTGTCTCCGAAGGCAAGTTTGCCACTTGCTACAAGGCTCCTCCTCAAGCTGAAGTTTGGCTTCCATGAGGGATTTTATGATGCAAATATTTTAAGTACAACTTTGAAGATTTTGCCATTAAAAACAGTCTCCATGGCTCAGGGCCCAGCCGACTGCAAACTACAAGGGGGAAAAGTGCCATATATTTCTGGCAAGTGACAGGAAGGAAAACAACACAAATTTCTAAACCAATCGTGACCTTGGCTAATGATCTGGTTTCAGGGTTCAGCTCCTATCTGACTTGCTTTCATGCAGTGGCATAAAACTTATCACAGTTGTTTATATTGGGACCAAATGGGTGAAAACATTAACCTAAGGACCCGGAGACAGGTCAGATTAGGGCTCGCCAATGAACACGGGGTATTTTGGAATAATGCGAACCTTTGAACTTGCCTTGTGAAGCCTCAGAGTGAATTTGTCCTAGACATGCCCCAACCTTCAACTCCATTTCCAAACCCTCCATGGGGTTTCCCTCCCATCTGAGCCCAAGGAGCCTCTGCTCTCTGGTCTGGGCAACTCAAACATTTTTACAAAATCTGAACCTGGAATCAGAATACACAAGCTGCCACTGGCTCCCACTCTGTTTGCTTGATCTACTCGTGTAGTAGTTCACGATAAGCCCAACATTCTCATGTTTTCTCTTCGAGTCTCCAAACCAGAGGAAGAAGGTTGGAGAAGAGATAGTCCAATTTTACACATGAGGAAATCAGCCTCCCCCGGTTTGTGTCTTACCAGCGGTGGGCAGCTCCATCAGAACACAGAACCCATTGTCCTGGCTGCAGCCCACCGTTGCGGTATAATGTTTTTATCAAAAGAGAAGCTTTTTGTTTTTAACAATGTAAAGTTCCTTATTTGATGATAACTCACCGATTGGGAGAAGAAACAGAAAATAATGTCTAGGGAGTTACGAAGTTAGCAATGCCTTAAAAATAGATTTCATTAAGCACAGAGCCATTTATATAGACTTGAAAATTACAAATGCGTATATTACCTATTGTAAATATATACGCTATATGATTTAAATGCAATGGCTTGTTCACATTTTAAGCCCAATGTTTACAGATTTCAAATACCTATTGAAATAGACAATGCCAGGTTTCCACGTGGATTTGCAGACCTCACTGGGTCCCTTGTTGGTAACCACTGTTCCATGCTTTGGATCCTTTGCTTCATTATTTAATCTCTTTGACCAGAAAGTATTCATTTCTAAGCCAGATTTTCACGTTCAGAAAAGAGTCACATGAGATTGAAGACAGTGAAAATTTAAAAAAACGAAAAAAAATATATAAAATGAGTTGGATCTGAAACATGAGGAAAACAGGAGGCAGTAGAACACAAAGTGGTCACAACAAAAAGCCAGTCCTAGCGGCCGGGTTTCTGAAGCAGATGCAGAAGGGACCCCAAATCCTGAAACAAAATAGAAAAGATGGCTGGGAGATCATGAAACAATCACAATTTGCATTAAATCATCAGCTGTTTTCAGCACAGATGGGAAGAGCCCGTTACGAAACATCATAAGACATTTGCAGCGGGTTTCAAGCTGGACATGCATTAAAAACATTCTTAGCTTTTCGCACTGGGAACAAAAATGTAAATCATTTTCCGCGATGATTTTTTCTTTACATATCATTATTCTTTGTATTTTATTTTATTTTTGGTAAGGAGACGACATAGTAACAGCCAAGGGGAAATGATTCATTTATAGAGTTTGAAGATAAAATTTATCTTCAAAGAGGTAGAATATTAATTATGCATAGAAAGAAACTTTTAGCTCCAAAACGTTCCCAGTGAAACGAGCGGCTTATTTCACTCAAGATCCTAATCAAACACAGTTCGGTATCTCAGAGAGAAATACTGGCAGTTCCTGCGATGTCTCAGGGCAGCAGGCAGAGTCTGGGCAGCTCCCCAGAACCAGCCCCACCCGGGACACTCCCTGGGGTTCCGCCAGGAGGATCATGTCCGCCCTCAGTTCCTTGCTCCTCTAAATGAACTGCGGGGTCGTAGCTGATGCTCCAGGCCCCTCTCCTCTGATCCCCTGTCCCTAGAGAAGAGACATAGACAGCCACAGACTCGGTGTCTGTTAGAGCTGGCTGGCCTAAGGAAACGAGTTTCCAATAACTAATCCAGCTGAACGAGGCACTTCCCTTGGCTCTGGCTCTTCTTCCCGTAAGCCAGGAAATGTTCTCTGCATTCAGTAGGGGATGGCTCATCAGGGACTTCTAATCTCTGATTGGTTACTTCATATACTATGCTAGTATATTCTGCTGCCTATCTTCAGTCCTTTTAGGTGTTCCCTCTGGATTAATTGAAAGTCATGGATATCCTGTTTGTGTGATTTGTTCAAGGTAATTGTAAGGCCATGAAGAGGCCAATATTGATTTTTAAGGAAGATGCCACTTTATGTGGCCTGAAATATACAATGTAGAATGTGGAGTCAGTTTAGGAAAGATAATTATCTCATATTCATTCATTCATTCATTCATTTATGGCTCCCATTATATGCCAAGAGCTGTGCTAGATGCTGAGCATACAGCAGAGTGTTACCGTCATATTCTAGCGGGGAAGAGCGCTTGTAACAGTCAGGGGGTGGCACTCGGCAGGAAGAAAATAAAGAGAAGTTATGGGATAGAAAATGAGAAGGAGTGGACAGAGATCTCAGAGCGGGAATCTGAGGAGGTGAGGGAGCTAAGAAAATAAAGAGAAGTTATGGGATAGAAAATGAGAAGGAGTAGACAGAGATCTCAGAGCGGGAATCTGAGGAGGTGAGGGAGCCATGTGGCTATTTGAGGGAAGAGCATGTTGAGGAGGAACCGAAAGTGCAAATGCCCGAGGCAGCCGAGTGCCCGGGACACTCACAGCACAGTGCGGGGGCCGGGCTTGGTGTTCTCTCAGGGGAGGGTGGCTGAGGAAGACAGGGGCGGGAGAGTTTTTATGATCATGATCAGAGCTGGACAAAGAGAAAAGCAAGGACAAGAGTCCGGGAGAGACACACAACAATGTTGGTCAATGAATCGATTCTGCTCAAGGAATGGTTGGAGTCGGGGAATTGGAGTCATGAGTGAGTGCGCACTTTGAGTAGAGGTTAGAGAGGGAACGCTGGTAGGTGTGACCATGAGGCAGAAGACAAGCTCAACGCAAGTGAAGCAGTCAAGGAACAGAAAGACCGGTATGTTAGGAAGATCTTCTTTGTGGATGTCGACATCAACAACAACAACGACGACGACGACAACAAATATGGTTGTGAGACACCGATTCAGGTGCTAAAATCTTCACAGAACAAAGATCGATAGAAGACCACCACCAAGAGTGAAGTAAAACATATTACCAGATTAACAGCTTCAAAGCCGGGTGGGAGTAGAGGTGGGGTGGGAGCTGTGTGAGCAAAACCCAGCCACCCCTGGAAAGGCTGGGTATGTTGATTAAGGCAAGAAGCTGCGAGGGTGGGTGGGGGTGGGCAAAGCCCTATAGAGACATCGGACCGCATAACAGGGGTCCCCTCAAGGCCTTGGGCTGCTTCTGATGTCTGAGGTAAAAGGGTTGCAGAGCAAGATCAAGTTCTCTGGTCTCTGAGGGGAGGTAGAAATTCGGTTCTAATCATTGCCTACTTCTCAGGTGCTGAGAGGCAGGAGTCTTGCAAGGACCATAGGGGCCCCTTGAGTCGGGGTAGAGTGCTGTAACTCCCCAAATCCCCAAACCTGCTTCACGCCACATGTGCCTGTGTCTTGACGACAGACACATTCACACATTCATTCCCTTGTTCAGGAGCTGATGGATACCAGACAGTGTGTGTCACTGCGCATTCACCAGTGAACTAAAGAGACGTTAATGTTCTCATAAAAACTGCGTTCAAAGGCAGAAGCCAACATTAATTAAATAAACACATTAATAAATGTAGTAGGTTAAACTGTGACAAGGTCTCTCAAAACAAAGTTGCTGTCAGCGAGGAGCAGGAGAAGGGGATGTAATCAGACTGAGGACAGTGAAAGGCTAGGAAGAGGATTGTGTAAGGTGAGTCCTGAAGGATTCTGGAAACCCAACAAGAACTTGACAATATATCAAGTATCTGGAAACCTCATCTCCTTTGACAGTGAGGGTTCATTTTCTGGAATCTAGCTAATGAAATAACCCAAAAGGTGAACAGAGATTTATACCCAAAGCTATTAAAAAACCTAAAATAAAAACAAAAACATTGTTTATAGAAGGAAGATTGGAACCTAAACATGCAAAAATAGGGAAATAGCTAAGTAAATTACAGTATAAAATGCAGCATTCTGTTACCAGAGCTGATAAATATATCTCACTGACACAGAAATAAAATGGCAATATAATGTTCAATTAAAAAATTATGGGGGCACCTGGGTTGCTCAGTGGGTTAAGCCTCTGCCTTCAGCTCAGGTCATGATCTCAGAGTCCTGGGATCGAGCTCCACCTCAGGCTCTCTGGTCAGAGGGGAGCCTGCTTCCCCCTCTGTCTCTGCCTGCCTCTCTGCCTACTTGTGATCTCTCTCTCTGTCACATAAATAAATAAAATCTTTTTAAAAAATTATGGCAGCAATGTCCATAATCACCAAAATGTGGAAAGAGCACAGATGTCCTCAACAGATGAATGGATAAAGAAGATGTGATATATATATATCGGAATATTATGCAGCCATCAAAATGAATGAACTCTTGCCATTTGCAATGACATGGAGAGAACTGAAGGGTATGAGGCTAAATGAAATAAGTCAGTCAGAGAAAGACAAATACCATCTGATTTCATTCTTATGTGGAACTTAAGAAACAAAACAGATGAACATAGGGGAGGGGAAGGACAGATAAACAAGATAAAAACAGTGGGAGGCAAACCATAAGAGATGCCGAACTCTAGGAAACAAAGACGGTTGCTGAAGAGGAGGGGCTGGAGGGAAGGGGTAACTGGGTGATGGGCATTAAGGAGGGCATCTGATGTAATGAGCCCTGGGTGTTATAACGCAACTGATGAATCACTAAATTCTAGCCCTGAAACTAAAAACACAACGTATGCTAACTACATTGAATTTAAATAAAAAATGCTTAAAAAAAGTGAACGTCAGATTGTCCCGCAGCATGTGTGTATGTACACGCACATGTGTGCATGCGTGAACAAATACCCTTGATATTAACGAGAGTTTTCACTGAGTGTTTGCACTAGGATTTGTATTGACTTCTTTCTCTGTGTCTCCATTAAAATAAAGACAATCACTTTATTTAACAATTTTTCTTGAGTTAAAAAAAATTTAAACTTTGTAGTTACCTTTTGCCTTTTCACCAGGCACACGGGATGGCAGTATTCAGTCACTGAACACCCAGTGTACCCAGGCCAGCTGGCTGCTGTGGGAGAACGTCTAAGGTCGGAACAGGGAAGCTCATCCAGCTCGTGGTGATCCAGGGTGACTCAGGGAAGAGCTGCGGCATGGGCTTGTGCCTTCATGAAAGGGTGGTGCTGGGGACGGGAGAGGAGGGAGGGGCCCTCCTTTGAGGAAAACTACCATGTGCAACTCGCAGAAGTGAGGCTTAACAACCCGTGTGAGTGCGAGCAGCTGTGAGGAGACAGGTGTGCGCGTCTGGGCTGGACGAGGCAGGGGGAGCCGGCTGCAGAGGCGTTAGGCACCAGGGGCCCATGGTGGGGATGCGGGGAAAAGGCAGGTGAACAGATCAGATAAAAATCCCTGCTCTCATCTGGCCTACATTTGAGTGTGGACTGGGGGAAGTGGGGTGGGCACTGGGGAGAGAAAGACCAAGTAAGCAACCAACTCAAGAAGTAAATGTTACAGCGTAGGAAGAGTGCTGCGTAGTCAGGAAGAAGCGAACAGGCACATTTGTGGAGGGTGGGGTCTGGTTGCTGTACCGAATGGGGGTCACAGCAAGCCTCATGAGGCCTCACTCATGCAAAGCCTGGAAAGCAGGGGTTCTGAGCCAAGGCAGAGACAGATGGAGGCCAGGCCGAAGCTGTTGGTAGTGACGAGTCCTCGAGTGAGTGGTTAAGGCATGTGAATGATAACTGGAAGACCACTGCATAGGGGACAGATGTTGTCACTGTGAATACTGACGTCACCACAAAGGATGGCAAGAGCCGCACCAGTGAAAGTGACAGTGAGGCGGGACGTGATGGGACCCATGTAGGGTGATTGGGATGGGGTGGAGGTTAATGGCACGAGATTCAAGGGTGAGGGGAGTTTTGAGGAGAGAAGGTAGGTTCAGGGCCATAATGGGGGTATAGGAAGAGGCCGACTCACACTCCAGGCCCAAGACTGAGAGGTACAGGAGGCTAACTGCTCCCTTTTATGTAGGGGAAACCAGTCCTCAGTCAGCTGGCGTTCAGAGAGGTGGTTGGGAACACAGACTTTGCATTCAGTGAATTCCTGAAGCACAGGGGATGGATCTGAAATGAAATTGGCAGGAATTGAGAACAAAATAGCAGCTATAGAGAGCTTTCTAAGGTTTAGATTGTGAGGGAAGAGGGGTGCCCTGGGAATCTGGGGCTTCTTGCAATGATGTCATAAACAGCAAAAATGGGCTTCCTGATGGCAAGGCCATGTCTAGGGGAGTCAGTGAAGAGATCTGGGGAAGCTATGACACACGCTGAGCCTAGGCCTCCCGTTGACTCTCATCAAAGGAAAGAAAGCCTGGTCTTCACACAGGACACCAGGCTTATTTTGACTCATGGGGAATGCCCAGGGCTTCTGCATGTGCCCTGTGGATTGATTTGGGGATGTCTGGGGAAACCATCCTGAATAACAAGCAAGGGACAGATAGGCTGAGAGCAACATTTCAGGAAAATTAACTGCACAGTACATGTAGGTAGATGGATAAAAAGATTAGGTAAAAGACAGAAGGCCGTATACCATCAGTAATGGCAGAAACCCAAAGAAATGCAACTGAATTTCTTGGAGATTAACTTGGTTTATCTCGAGATTTAATGGGTGACCCACTCAAGATATTTGGTGGAGGTGATGCAGTGGAGTAGTAGTGTGTGCCGTAGTCTGGATCCCTGAGGAACAGTCACCAAGATGAGCTTGGTTGTATGATAAATGAATTGGGGGGAATGCTGGTGAGCAGTGACAGGGAGGGAGCCAGAGGAACCTAGGAGAGCCATCTGACCATGATGCAGTTCCAAGTGCTGTGAGGAAGAAAGGCCATGTACTATGGTGAAGTTCTAGGAAAGCTTGATAAAGCCTATGGGGAGTCTTTGTGCCAAAGTCACCTGTCAGAGGAGAGCCATTCCTCAAAATAACTCAAAATAGCTACTTTTATGATAAATTTTACGGTGTAACAATACCTCTACAACATAATAAATATACTTTGTATGTAGGAAGTTAATTGTCCCTCTATAAAATACCCGATGCAGATCACGAAAGTTCTAAGAAGTGAAGATCTTTTTTCTGATACTCTGAAATACATTGCTTATTATTAAGAGTGAGAACTGAAGTTGGAGATGGTGTCTATGTTGAATGATAAAAAGTGCCACATTTCAAGCAGTCTCGTCACGAGAGTCCTACCATCTCATGGTATGTTACAAGATGCCTCAGAGAAAGAAAAAGTGCTCTTACACTGTTTCCAGCTGACAGGACGTTGAGCAACCCAGCAAATAGTCTACTCTGTATCGGAAATGGCTGCTCCTGCCCCTTCCCAGGTGACTGCCAACTTAAAGCCCTTCAATGTTTAGCTCGGCTCCTGTCTGGGAATAACTGTATCTTCTCAACTGGTAACCATTCCATGTTCTGTGGGAAAGCATAACTGATCAAAGCATAACTGATAACTTAGCTGCTCTCCAAACCCACCTGTTCATGCGGATTTGTTGGTATCGACCAGTGACCTGGACTGTGGGAGGAATAGGGAAGCTATGGTCATTAAGCGTGTGTGGGAGAGGTTTGGGAAAGTTTCCTTTCCCCCTCTTTTTGAAAAAAAGCTAAGTGCAAAAAAGAGGAGCCCCAGTGGGTTTCTAACCACCCTCAGGCTGGTTCAGAAACAAAAGTCTTAACATCCTGTTCGCCCCTTTTCTTAATCATGGATTCAGTAGCCAGAACAAGCGAAAGTTCTCTTGAGATGATGAACTCTTGGCTTGATCTTTTCTGAGTGGCCTTTATAGAAAGATTTTAAAGTTTAATCAGAAAAAAGAACTGTTTAAAGGCTCCACTTTTGCAAATGCCAGAAATAAGAGCTCTCACTTAGCTGCTGAGTGATTTCCAGGACACAGACACACTCCAGTGGAGGAGGACCTTGGAGGTTCCTGTGGGATATGGATCGGGCAACGATCACCACCGGGCAACGATCACCCCCAGGATCTCTCTCCTCCTATTTATGGCCCAAATCACCACCTTTCCGGACTGTGTCCCCACGATGACTCTTTTACATGAGAGCTCAAATGGAGAGTGAACCAGAGACACAGAGAACTCATGTAACACAATGGGCATTTGGGACAGAAGTTTCCCAGTTCATTCCTAAAAGAGTAAGGGAGATGGGACAAAGAACAGGTACGTGGCACTT